>LZPO01034970.1:37697-50663 GCA_001675575.1 Neotoma lepida
TTTGGTTTGTGGAAATGTTTTAAGTTGGATCAGTTACGTGAAATGTATTTTTAAAACTTTTTAATCCCTTTCCTTTTCTAAAGGTTTATAATCAATGTTTGCTATCAATGGCTTGAGAAACAGTCCTGTGCTCTGTGGCCACCCTGTAAATGAACTCTGCAAATGTCATAGCATCTACGTCCATTTGGAAGGTAATCTGTAACACTTTTTCCATGAGCAGGACCAAGTTTGTGTCAGATGTGTAGAAATGCCTTGGCCTGTCATTTGGAAACCACCCATTTAGGTAAACTTGGCATCTCTATAATTCTGATCATTTCATAATTTTCAATAAGAATGATTTTGATCTTTTTGATGGAAGCATGCAGGGGTAGCCTCTCTTGCCTAATANTGCACCAAAAAAATAAATAAAAAGGAAGAAATCTTCTCTGGGGATGCAAAGCCAGTGGGGAAAGCCTGCATTGCCTGTGATGCAGCGAGATTCTAAACATGTGTACCCTGCAGCTGATTAACAAGTCCCTTTAATGTGTGTTCTGAGCTTCCGGAGCCTCTTACCCTCAGCTGTTCTGAATCTTGATGTCACCAGCCTTGATCTTTCTACGATCCAATCTCTGTGAGTTTCATTCTCCCCACTCAACAATTACCCCAGAGCTCCAGGCCAATGACCCCCCAGCACTGGAATTTCAGGAGGCAGCTAGCTGGCTGTGCATGCCCAATCACTTCTGCAAACAGAACTGAGTTAAGACCCAGAGGATCCTTAGGCCCAGCCCTGAGCCAATCACTACAGATGGGGCANAAGACCAAGTGTCACCNTCCATGCACCTGAGAGGGGAGAGGCAGGGNAAGTTCATAAAGAGAAACGATGGAGGGGGAAACCCAGGTACTCCANAGACCAAAGCAACACCCTCAGTNTACTCTAGACTAACTTCCTTCTGAAAATTGGAGAAACAAGATTTATCCATTTTTGNCCTGAAGANGTTTTAATCAGCTCATATNATTGAAANCTCCANTCCTGGTTTGGTCTCTTTCTGGCCTNAAGAAGTCTTCATTGGCTCATATTACTGAAAAACCCGTCATTGGTTTGGTCTCTGGCTCAGCTAGTGTCAAGAGCTGAAATAATGACTAATTCTGCCTTCCTACTCTCTCTTCTCTTCCTTTCTTCAGTCTTGGCTTCATTCTTAAGCAGGCTTTCTCCACAAGGAAGCCTGTAGAATCTCTAGAAATCTTGAGGTATATGATTGTGCTGGCTAGTTTATGTCAACTTCACACAAGCTATAGTCATCTGAGAGGAGGGAAANCCGACAGAGAAAATGCCTCCTCCATAAGATCAGATTGAAGGCAGGCTAAGTAAGCCGTGAGGAGCAAGCAGCACTCCTCCATGGCCTCTGCAGCAGTTCTTGTCTCCAGGTTTCTNCCTTGCTTAAGTTTCTGTCCTGACTTCCTTTGACGATGAGCTGTGATGTGGAAGTGTGAGCCAAATAAACCCTTTCCTCCCCAACTTGCTTTGGTCATGGTGTTTCATCACAGTGATAGTGACCCTAGCTAGGACAGCAATCCTAGCTCCTAAGAAGAGAGCACACTTCTCTTCCCCCCATTTCAGCTGCCATAAAAGGCCTCAGACTAGCCCAGCTGGAGCTCCATGTCCATCTAGCATCAGTCATCCTAACTAGAACATGAGGCTGCCCTGAGCCCACACCTGAGGATAGGAAGGAAGGGACTTCAAGTCACCAGCCCCGCAAAGCATGAGAGAAAGTTTCTTGAGGCAAANATCAGATATGAACCAAAATCCAAGAGGACTGTTAGGAGGGCAAATACTACAGCTGTTGACCTCAGTCTTTGCTCTGACACTTCAAGGTAACAAACCACAGTGGTGGCACCCATCATTTCAATCACTGATGCTTGCCTTCCTCCCTCTTTCCTGGCTTGCCACATTCCTGGGAAACTCTCATGATGACTCTTGCTTTAATCCAACCTGAAGACCCTGATTTTCATTTTCATCTAAGGATTAGTCTCTATTTCGGTGTGTATAATGGGAAGAAAGAAAATCAAGAATGGTTGGAATGGTTAGTTTTATCTGTCAATTTGATACAACCTGTAGATACCTGGGAAGGAAGTCTTAATGAGGGCATGTCTGCAAGGATTTTCTTTNTTGTTAATTAATAAAGACANACNCTACTGTGGGTGGCATCATCCCCTAGGTTTGGGGCCCTAAACTATAAGAAAGGAGAAAGCTGGCTGAGTACAAGCAGTCAGTGAACAGGCAGCATAAACACATTCACCTCTCAGTGTTCCTGGGTGTGGATATGATGTGACTGGCTGCTTGAATTCTAGCCTGGGCTTTCCTGAAATAATGAACGGTAACCTGAAGTTGTAAGCCTGATACCCCTTCCCTCCTCTTGGTTGCTTTCTGTCACAGTAACAGAAATAAAAGAAGAACCACAGCTCAGGAGCAGAGAGCAGGGGTATTACAATGCACACTTTCACAGTACTTGGTGCCAGTCCTCTGCTAAGTTATCTTACATCTGTGAACACATTCGATCCTCACACTACCCTTTCTACAACTAGCATGCTGTCAGCCGGTCGGAGAGACAGTCATCCACACAGTCTGGATCTGAAGTTCAGCAGCAGAGCCCAAGAACCAATGCATGTACCACCTTCTGTCTTAACTCAATTCCTAACAACGGTGGTAGGCAGGGTTCAGTGATGTTTTTAAAGCATCAAGCAGATAAAGGGTCACAGAGGAGCAGGCTAGCAAGAGGCAGAGCAGACAGAGGCATTGAAATAAGTGTGTGGATGGAAAGGATGAAGCTACACAACAGGGTGTGAAGAGTGGTAGAATNGAGGGGAAGAACCTGAGTCCAGGAAAGAAAAGCTAGCTCGTAAGCAAGGATGAAGCACAGAAGAGAGCAACATGACCTTGCTCTGCAGAATCCAGAAACGAGTTCAGGGGATGAAGGAATAAGAAATGGCAAGATACAGTGAAAAAAAATACCTAAGAAGGGCAGAGCCCTAAGGGGAGGTGCTGTGGTCTGAATGTGACCCCCAAATTCATATACTGACATTTAATCACCAGTGTGGTGGCATCAGAAGTGATACTTTCAAAGAGTTGATTAATGATAAGGACAGAGCCCTGGCTGGGATTAAGGCCCTTATGGGAAGTTTGAGGGCCTGGATTTGTTCTCACCAGTGATCTTCCATGTGAGGGACCAGCTGTCCTCCCCTCCCTGAGATGCATCAGTGAGGGACCATTTTGGTAAAAGAGCACAGCCCTCAACACACACCAATCCTGCCAGTTTATTGGTTTTGGACTTCTTGGCCTGTGAGAAACAACTAAATTACTAAGCTTGCGGTGCTCCACCGTTACATCAGCACAAACAGAATAAGGCAGAGGCAGTGGGGGAGCCCATCCTAGGGGATAGAGCCATAAGAAATGGGTTTAGAAAAGAGGCAGGGTCAAGAGAGATACAGTAGAATGGATGTGAAAATAAGAAGAGTGAAATGAGAAGAGAGCTCTTCCCCCAGGACATCCCAAGTGCCATCAAGCCCTCCATCTTCTGCTACAGTAACATTCAGAAGGCATTTTAATACAGTGTGGTTCAACTTCAGGACACAGACTTGAAAGCATTCATCATGAACATAAAATGATCTGGCTTAGGAAACAGCGTCTCTCCTCTGTGTCTGTTGGTCCCCAACAGCTCGTGAGCATTCATTTCTCAAATAATGGAACAGAAGAGACTGAGCCAGATTGGCATGCCCAGTCTGGCCCTGTCAGTAGAGCAACCCCAAGGAGCAGCTGCTTTATTTGCCCCTGGAGGGAGCAGGAGCTTTTAGTACAGGAGAGTCCAGCTGGACATGGGTTACAGTATTGCAGCTAGCCAATGAAGAGAGTCCTGGGCTCTCTGCTGAAGGTATCTAGGGGTGCTTGAGTCCCCAAATGTCTGAGAAAATATGACCCAAGAGCCAAAGGGATATTTAGGTACCATTCTGCTTCTCATCCAGGGGGGTGGGAATAGTTCGCTGCAAGGGACTTCTGAAGGAAGGCCAAACACAGTTTAGCCCCTGGTTTGTCCCAAGGCTTCCAAGTTTACCTGATATTAGCAGTTGCCCTCTCCCCAATCCAGTGTTTGCCAGAATCTATGCCTGGAGATCCTGAGTCAGTAGACCTACACGGGGCTCCNGAATCCATCGTTTTTGCTGTACACAGCCCTGGTGTGATGGCTTTGAGAGTCACTGATGTTTGAAGAGATAGATGTTCTGCTCANATTCCTCACTTCCCACNTATGCTNACTTCTAGGTTCCCCAACTTGTGCCCACACTTACTCCATCCTCCTAAAATCCTAGATGCTGTTCAGAGAAGGATCATTAAATTTCCCCAATCTGGACTGGGGACTTCCTCCCCCTCTCATCAATTCCAGTTAGTGCTAATCTTCTGGCAATCCTGGCATCCCACTTTGGCTTGTGGGTAGAGTATCCATCCTAGTCTTTCAGTAGGTTCCAAATGTGTCGGAGATGATAACTACACCTTCCAATAACCCCAGGGGTATAAAGCGTCTAGCACTTGCTTCAGACACCTCATCTCTTCAGNAATGTTATCCCCCACTTCCCTCTCTCCTTTTCNCATCCCTTCAGCAATGTGTTTTGTGAATCATCTGTTTACTGAAATACATAAAATANGTGAATAATTGAAATAAAAACTTTTGGGGTTCTTTATAATGCTTGATAATTTCAGTGAAACAAGCTTAGGGAAAAAAGTCTTGGTGGCATTTAGCACTTCCCGTATGAAATGAGATGTTTTATTTTTCTCTAAGCCNCTCATAAGTTACATGACTAAAGTTTAACCATTGAACTGTGAGCCATTCTGGGACTACACAAACATTTAGCTGAGAGCTGAGGATGTACACAAAAGTCCTCAGAATGCTAAAAAGTGTGCAAAATAAATGGGTAGTTTTTGCTTTCCTTTTTAACATAGTTTTGTTTAAACACAAAGATACAGACAGAATTTCAAGCATCTTCTGATATAATTCTCATATTTCTCCAAACTGCTTCAAACCTCTACTCAATTCATAATTACCACAGAGATTAATATTTTATAATAAAATTTCTAGTTAATATTAAGTTTACTTATACAAACATGCAAATCCAAATATTACATTATAAGGGTAATATCTGTATTTGATATAATTTGCTATTTATATGACCTCTATCACTGGTATATTTTTGACTACCAATTTTGTAGCAGGTTAACCTAATATTCTGATTATTACCAACTGTCCCAAGTGCAAGACAAGAAGTGGCTTTGCTTGCCAGGGTCAACATTTTGAGTCAGTCTCCAGTTCCATCTTGAAATAGAGTCCTGGCTTGGTACTGAGCTCCCCTCTAAAACATCTGACTAATGAGGTAGTGATCACGTGCCCAGGTGTTAGACTCACAAACAGCCCTTACACAATTGGATGCAATTTCAACAAAAATCAGGAAGTCTACATAAGGGGAGATCTTATCCAGGGGCCACTTCTGAGACTATGTCTATAATATAGTATCATAATATAAATGCAAAAGAGCCATGCTATGATGGTGACAGCATGGTGGTAAACATAAACTCTCATTTTTTAAAAAAATGAAATACAATTAATATTCCAAATGTTTCTTGATATTCAGATTTTTGTCAATATGGGAGCAAAACATCTGGGTAATAATTACATGGGTTTTTTTGTTGTCACCAAGATGTTTTGCTTTTTATAAGTCTGTATAGACTAAGGCACAATCAACTCTTCCCTAGCGACACCTCCATGCTTGAGATAATAAGGGTCATGGATTCTGAGATGTGAGTTGTTTCCTGCACTGTTGGCTCTGACCTGGTATGAACGCATAGCTTGTAAATTTCTCCTGAATGCCCTGCATTCCGATCTCACAAGTGGGGACTTTAAATAGCAGCTTATCATTGTGTCAAAATTCCTTAATGCTTTTACACTAAAAAAAAAAAAAGGAGACAAAGAAGAAAAAAAAGTATATAAGGCAAATCAGAAATCAAGCTGTTCCAGCCCATCACGCTGCTGTGTATGTGGTAAATGGGACACCCAGTGACCTCTTAGAATTGCCATTATCCAGCTATTCAAGACAGCTGGGACAGTTAAAAGATGAGCTCTTTTGAGTTGGTTAAACAAAGATTCACTTGGAAGAGTTCTAATGCTTTTCTGTTACATAACGTCAGATATGAAAAGCTTCCATGCCTGTGCCCTGTGGTGTGGTATAAAAATAGCATCTCTGACTGCAACTTGATGGGGCAAGGGTACGAAAGATGAAAGTAGATAACAAGTAGCAATAATGCATGACTGTGCAGCTTTAAGGACGAGGGGGAGAAGGAAGCCCTGGGAACTCCTTCCAGCTAGCAATCAGGCTCCTTTCATTCACTTTAATTATAAATAAAGAGAGGAGAAGAACGGGGAAAGACTGGCTAATGTTTTACCTCGATTAATTCCAGCAGAATGCAGGAATGCCTGTGTCAGACTCGACCATCGTTAAACCTGGTGTGTAATTATAGCACCATGTCTTGCAGGATCTTGAAGCAATCATTTCCATTTTTCATTCCTGTGTGGTGACTAAAAATTACCATTTCAAATTTCAGTGAGTAATCCACATCAGTTTTGGTATTTAAGAAGTCACCCAGACCTGAAGATACAAACACACTAGCATTCAGGTGAAGGTGTCTGTGGTTCATGGCTAGGAGATACTGTTTGCCTGCTTTGTTTGGAAGGACACACAAGTGGCCATTACAAAGCCCTGGACATCCTTTGCCATTTGTCAAGCACGTTATCTGCAATAGCACTCAGGGCTGAGCATGCTGTAACACAGAGGAANACAGCTCAAAAGCTCCGCTTCCGGATAGTCTTGTCTGCATAGTTTGCTGTTGGCCTCTACACCTAGAAAAGTGCCTGCCAAATAGTAGGGACTCACTAAATGCTTTTGAGTGGATGACTAAATTCCATCTTTCTTAATAACACTTCTCCTTATAAGGGAGAGATCTATTGATGCTTTTTCTAAACAGTCATGTGGTCAAACTGTCTTCTGACTTATTTGTGTTTATAGCCACAGATTTGTGCTGCTCCCACCCTTGGCCAAAGATGCTTCTTAGTGGGTAGAGGTTAATACAGAGAGTCATTCTAGTTCAAACTCCTGCTGATAAATGACTGTGAGTGCTGAGCCATAGATGGAACATCTGTAACAGTCCCTGCCAACCTGCCCAACCTCCAGCTCAAGGCTCAGAGAACATCTCAGAAAAGAGGGGGGGAAAAAAACCGGAAGATAGCATGGAGTATTGTAAAGGAAGGTCCTGTGGACAAGGCATGGCTGTTGCACATATGAACTCCTAGCAGCTGTAGTTACCTACACAAGACCTATACGAGATTATGCCAGTTAAAAATTCTAGCATGGGGCCGGTGGTGGTGGCACACGTCTTTAATCCCAGCACTCAGGAAGCAGAGGCAGGCAGATCTCTGAGTTTGAGGACAACCTGGTCTTAGAGAGTGAGTTCCAGGACAGCCAGGACTGTTACACAGAGAAATCTTGTCTTGGGGAAAAAGATCTAGCATGAAACAGAAAGGGGCTCCCAAGGGTCTCAGCCCTAGCTGAGTAACCATTGGTAGTTGATGGCTGCTGGGGGATGGAGGGTCACTTTTCTTTGGGGGTGTGGTTGCTATAAGGCTTCCCAGGCCCCAGTGGATGACCCCACAGCCATATGCATATGAACAGCAGTGACTGGATTCAGTGAGCTAAAAAGATATATATTTAATGAATGAATGAATTTTTTAAAATTTTGAAAGGCCATGAAGTTTGGAGGGAGATGTGATGGGGCAGTCTGCGGGGAGTTGGAATGGGAAGTTACAAGTAGATATGATCAAGATACATTGGATATGTATATGAAATTTTCAAAAACTGAAAAAAAGAGAGATGGTAAGACATCAAAGAAGCTATAAGAACAATACGGGCATGTCCAAAGCCATGGAGAGCAGAGTACCAGAGGGGAAAAAAAGCCACAGACAAACCTAGTTAAAATACAAATCAGAGACGCTCACCTATCATAGGAACCATACTCAAGTCAGAGATGCTCACCCATCAGAGGAGCCATACCCAAGTCAGAGATTCTCACCCATCATAGGGGCCATACCCAAATGGCACCTTAGACACTTTGGGAGATGGCAAGGAACTAGTGAGGTTGCACCCAAAGGACTGAGCGGCCATTGCTTTTAACGGCTTGGATCTCCAAGCTTCTGGTGTCTGACAGAAGTGATAGCTGAAGTACTAACTACTCTAAAAGATGCTGTTCTGTCAATACCAGAGAGCCACAGGGACCTCTTCTCCTCAGAAGACTCCAGTCCAGATTTTCCAGTGCCTGAGAAATGACACTTTGGGTGGCCATCAACACAAGCCAGAGCCCCAGCCTCTCCAAGTGCAGCTTAGCTCCTGCCACAGCTCTTGTAATGACGGGTTGGTCTGATACGAACCCTCATCAATTATCTTCTTTACACATGTATCAATTCTAAGACTTTATAGCTGTGTTAGAAGGGATTTAAAGCTGTGGTATTAGAGACTTTAAATAACACAAGTAGACTTTTAAAATGTTACCAGAATCACCTGAAATGTGCACACATCCTTTACAACACTCTGATTCATTTCACTGGGTCGAACACAGTGGGATGTGCTAAAATACCAACAAAATGTGCTTTTTTTCCCTCTGAGATTAGGAAAAAGCTTCTCCTGAGATCTGTTTAACCTCTCGCTGTGTGCAACTGCTGGTGGATTCCATTAAAGGGCCCATTTGATGCTAGCAGAATTCCATCAGCTTTGGAGAAGGAATTGTTCCAGGCACTCAGATCCATCAGAAGGGAAGGTAGACAAGAGAAATGCTGTGTGACAGTCACTTTCCTTCCCAGGANGCATTTCAGAAGCAGCAGTCTGAGTGTTACTTCTTTTGAATGCTTAGTATACCAATGTCCAATGCCGTGTTGTCTGCTGCATATTTAGTGTCCAACATCATGTGGTCTGCTGAATGCTTAGCATGCCAGTGTCCAATGCCATGTCACCTGTTGGATACTTAGCATGCACATTGTCCAATGCCATGCTGTCTGTTGAATGTTTAGGATGCCCAATGTCCAGCCCTGTGTTGTCTGTAGAACCACAGATATGTGCTCCTCTGAGCTTAAGCAAGGAGTCCCCCTTTGCTCCTCAGTAGCCCATCAGCCACTGTTTGGACAGCTCTCCATCTCAGCAGCACACACCCCTGGCCCAGCACTAAGTCAGACACCTATGCAGGGCTTACATTCTCTAGGGTGGGTTCAGCAAGAATAAAAGGTCCCATACTGCTTCTTGAAGAAAACTTGGTCTTTTGCTTTGTTTGAAGGTTGATGAGCTTAGATGCTCTAGAAAATCTGATTCTGCAGCATCATCTGATCTGGAACAATGGAGAATGGTTTCACGGTCTCTTACAACTGTTTTTTATTTTTCACTACTGGATATACTAAGCAGTCAGCAACCAAAAGCCATGGTGGATACTGGCCCAGCCATCTCACTCAAAATAAATGAAAACTTAAGCTTATACAAAAATGCCAAAGCAGATAATCCAAATATTGTTCAGTAGACAAGATAGATATCCAGTGTATGGAATACTATTTAGCAATAAAAGAAAGAGGAACAAATCACTGACATACTGTGGCTAAATCTCAAAGGTATCATACTGGACCAAAGGAACCAGGAGGAGAAAATAGCATACTGTGTGATTCCATTTATGTGACATTGCATAGGAGAACTGAGTGACACTGAGAACAATGGAATGGCCACATGTCCTGACTATGATGGTGACCACACAAATGTATGCAAGTGTTAAAATTCCTAGGATGTTTTCATGGTTTCCTTGTCCCTTCTTGAAGAACAGTCTCACCTGGGGTGGTGGCTGCTCTGACTTCAACTGATTCCCACAGTCTCCTTACTTGGCATCTTTCCTTGTTTAGCTTTTTATGCCAGATGCCAATGATACTGTTTATTAATAGAAATGCTAGTTGGTGACACACGCCCTTAATCCCATCACTGCCAAGATAGAAACAATAACATGCCAGGCAGTGGTAGCACATGCCTTTAATCCCAGCACTCAGGAGGCAGAGGCAGGTGGATCTCTGTGAGTTCGAGACCAGCCTGGGCTACAGAGTGAGTTCCAGGACAACCAGGACTGCTTTACAGAGAAACCCTGTTTCAAAAAAAAAAGAAAGAAAGAAAGAAAGAAAGAAAGAAAGAAAGAAAGAAAGAAAGAAAGAAAGAAAGAAAGAAAGANAGAGAAAAGAAAGGAAGGAAGGAAAGAAAAAGTAGCTAACATTTGAAGTGCGAGCCTTCTACCTATTCCTGGAGCCAGGATCAGCACCATCTACTCCAGGCAGAGAGGGACCCAGCAATTCACACCTGGCTTGTGTGACTCTTGACATCATTAAGCAGGTGTATTTGCTGTGCCTTTCCAACATAAATGTGCTATCCAGGAAAAAGACACTGCCAATACCTTCTAAAGGAAAGACTTAGGAAATTCCGGGGAAACAGCACATTGTTGAATTTGAATTTTTGTGAGAAATAGCAAAAAAAAAAATAAATAGCTGGACAAGGAAAGATACAAAGAAAGGGAGATTTCAGGAATCAGCAGAAGTCAGAGCAGACATCATCTCAGGTGAGGTTATTCCCCAAGAGGGACAAGGCTGCCATGGAGACACGATTCATTTCCCATAGCAGTAAGTACCACATCTGCATCACCAGCGTTAAAATGGACCCATCCTTCATCTCTTTGTTTGGTCCCATAATTTAAATTTGACTAATTCTGAGTTCCTGGGGGAAGGACCAGTTTATGTCATGTGGCTTTTACTCCGACCCTCCCAGGAGGTGCTTTAATGCTTTTTAAATATGGAGACAGGGAAATGAGTGAAAATGCAGCACAGTGGTTCAGGAGTTCAGACCCTTCCCAGTTCCTCCTTCCCGTTCTGCGGCCCCAAACTCCCCGGCCAATGAACCAAACCCATATCCCTTTGTCAGAGCAGATAGCCCACCTTCGTACCCTGTGAACACTGCCTTCTGAGGAGCCGATCACAGAAGGGCGATGACAGAGATTTCTCTCTCTGGTTGACACCACTCTTATCCGAGCTCATCTTGCTCCTCTCACGACCTGCCTTCTCTCATCTCCTCCCTCCATCTTGTTGAAAATCCACCTTGTTTTCCTCAGACAACATCCCTCTCTGAGGCCAGAGAAGAACAGTGCTCAGAGCCCACATTTCTGAATAACAACACTATGCTATCTTAACTCTCTGGCTGTTTAAGGTATTTGGACGGAGGCTTCATTTCCTCTGTTCTGGAGTTAGTGTCCTTTTCTAAACTTCATGACCATATGTATTTATCTTTGTTCTTTCTTTTTTTTAACAGCAACATCAAAACATCCCATTAGTTATTACACAGATGTACAAATACATGTCACAGATTCCTTTTTCTCTTACACAATTTAGTACAGGAAGCTGCTGCCCAGACAGCAAAGCCAGTGAGCAGACAGAACTGCACCTCTATAAAGTATTGTCTGGGAACTTTTTACTGTCAGTCTTTACCGAAATTACATTTTCATACATGCATGAATACACACATGAGAATTCGTAATTCTGTCTAAAACGTCTATACTACCCAGAAGCATGGAAATGCTAAGCAGGCATAGGGTTGGGGGGGGGCACTGCTGCATCCACATAGTGTTCTTTTCATTAAAAGAGAATTTTTTTCAGCAGTAGAAGCGTGGCAGGANCTGAAGGAGGTCCAGCCCTGGCATAGGAGTGCACACAGCTCTACTGTTTAACACCGAAATGCTATTTATTAGATAAACATTACATTGAAATAGTCCAGGAACATACAAGGCCATTGCAAAAAAATGAACTCACCACTTATTTCTTTTTATGTTATCTCCTTAAAGAAGGACTTTCATACCAGGGCAACCTTGGGGAAAATGAGACCACAAAAAAAGCATTCATGGCAGTGATTTGCAAGCCCTCTATTCTATTCTTTGGGATNTTTCCTCTTGAACACGGGCTTCTTTCCCACAGCTATGCNTGGCCTCCTGGCTTGCAATGACGTGATGTCTGTGTTGGTGACTTCCAAACTTGCCACTGGGAAAACTAGTGCCACCAGTTTAAAAGAAAGAGCCAGATTCCAGCCTCCCGTCCTTTGACTGTGTTCGGGACTCTGTGGTTGAAGGTGCTGTCTTGCTGTGAGTAGCATTGTTTTCCACTGTTTGGAAAGCTAGACAAAATAAAGGTAGAAATAAAACCTATATGCCAGATGGGTAGAATGGTATCCAGTCCCTCCCACTTGTCGGCAGGGCGTATTGGGCGACTTCTGTCTGGAAGATTGTGAAACAAACTGCAGATAAGCAGAAGCGATGCCTCATTCAAAGGGCTTACAGGGTGCTAGGAAAACAGAACGGCACACTTTCAAATGTGTACCAAAAGGAAAGCACAAATAAATGGGAACAAGAGAAATCGCTTCCTGATGAAGAGGATCCACCAGTCTGGTGAAGTATGGAATAGAAGTTACAGAGAGTGAGAAAATTAAGTGTTGAAACTAGCAAAAGGATTAGATTTGAATTGACCTATTTAGAAATTATGCTATTTCAAATTTTCCATACTTTTGCCAATATGAACATATTTAGTGATAGTATACTCATTCAGAGATTTGCATATTCAAATGTCTGGTTTTGGGGGGAGGGGAGCTATGTGTCTACTCTTGGGCCATGCTCTCCTCCTGCAGATTTGGGCACATTCTCAGAGTGGCCCATGAGCCATTTTAGTTCANAGCTGTTGAAAAGCAGAGCTNGTTTCTTCTTCTTCTTCTTCTTCTTCTTCTTCTTCTTCTTCTTCTTCTTCTTCTTCTTCTTCTTCTTCTTCTTCTTCTTCTTCTTCTTCTCTTCTTAAC
>LZPO01034970.1:58543-71133 GCA_001675575.1 Neotoma lepida
GCCTGAGCTAATGGCCAAGCAGTTATAATTAATATAAGCCTCTGAGTAATCATTTTGTAAGTGGCCGTGGGACCGTGGGGACTGGTGGGACCTGGACAAAACTTTCTACTACAGTTAGGCATCATCTCTCTTCCTTCAGAAAATCACTCGGTGTCTTTAGACACAGATGGCCTCCAGGAACCTGGCTCTCTTAGCTGCTCACTAGAAATACCTGGAGAGTTGAATGGTTTTATTCATGTTATTTCTTTATTAATCAGTTCCAAAGTTGGCCAATTAAATCAATATTTCTGAGGAAGTGGTAAAACAAGCAAATTACTCTTCCCAGACTCTCCAGAGGAGCCAGACTGAGTCCTAACCAATTTCTAACACTCTTTTACCTACCATCTTCACTTCTTGAACAACTACTCACCCCAGAACACAAGCTGGTAGAATGAAAACTGGCCATGAGCTAGGAAAATCAAATTCTTCTGGCTCTGCTTTTACCAGACAACTTCTGTTCCCAGCTGAGTCATGAGCCAATACATTCTCATTTATGCAAATTGTAGATGACAATCCAGGCTGGAAAGATGTAAGGGAAGCCAGGTGCCAGACAAGAGCTGAGAGGTGAGACANAGACATCAGAAAATGTACTCCTTCAGTAATGTCTAGTCCATAGCTATGAAGACTTGGTTCCAAACATGTGTATGTTTTTCCACTAAGGAAGAGCATTTGGTACATTTTTAGGTATNTGGCAAAGTCCATTTGCTTAAGTGACCATTACTTCTTTGATGTGGTTAATTATGGTCTCTGGGGGAAACATACCAANCTTATCAAAACCCATCTGCATGGTGTTCCCTTGGAAGCAACCTCCAGTCACTTTACCATGAGTGTGGCTTTTGTGCCAATGGTCTTCTTGGCGCTAAGCAATCCCAGTAAGACAGGTTCTGCGTCAATGATCTGAAGGCTGAATGACAGCCCCACAGCTGACATATGGCTCCAGTGTGAATGTGGGCTAGCCTCAAATCTAGACACTTTACTCTCACTTTTCCTCACCTTGCCCTTTGTGGTCCATGAATACACAGGTTCCTAATATTTTTTTGTGCTATAAGCTAGAATTTGCTGTTTTGAGGGTGAGAATTTTCCCCTTAAAAGCCAAAATATATAATGAAAAAGTAAAAGTTCCCTCTGACCAGTTTCAGAATTAGCAATGTGTCTTACTCTAGCACTTTCTGTCTTGCATATATACTGTGTGTAACTCTTGGTGTTGACTTTTGTTAGGAATCAAACTGGCTTTATGTGAAATGAGTTTTATAAAGATCTTTAGGAAAGGAAACACAAGTAAATCTGGTAGCTCCAAAGGGGAAGTGTGAACAACAGAAAAGGAAGGAAATAAAACCAGAAAATAAAACAAAAGACNCCAACAGATGAATAATTAGAGAAAGCCCAAAGAGTTAAGCAACTAACAAAAATGAAAGAGGAAAACCCAAACATTATTATATTCTAAGTGAAATACCAAGGTACAGCATAGAGGAAGCTGAATAACTATTATAAATATTTACTGAATGAATAACACAGTGTCATCGCACTGTACAGTTTAGATCAAGTNAGAAATAAGAAAGGTGGTGACGTTTATAATCCTTGATGAGATTAATCGTTAATCATATATTGCTCATTTTATAGTCATGTAAAATGATGTTGAACACTTCCTTCTACGTATCAAAGAGAGAATACAGGGAAATATATATGGAAAAGCCAACAAAATATAGCTAGTCATTATAACAGATGCAAAGGGAAACTATAAAGTAGTGTTTGGAGAGGTGGCCAGACAGGAGGAATTAAATACCCAGGGGAATGAATAATCATCTGAGTTCTAGCATGTTCTAGAGTCATCCGATTGAAGGCTCTATTCATCTGCCTAATGACTCTGCCAGAAGACTTAAGATCTCCATTTAAAGATGCGGAGAGCTGGACATGGTGGGCCATGCCAGTAATTCCAGCTACTCAGGAGGCTGAGGCCTAAGGATTCCAAGATCAACCCTGTGAGACAGCAACTCAATGGTAGAATTCTCAACTACTGTATGTAAGGCCCTATGTTTGATCCCTAGCACCACAGAAATACATATAAATAAATAAATAGCCAGGCAGTGGTGGCACACACCTTTAATCCCCTTGGGAGGCAGAGGCAGGCAGATATCCAGATCCAAGACCAGCCTGGTCTATGTAGTGAGTTCCAGGATAGCCAGGGCTACACAGAGAAACTCTGTCTCAAAAAACCAAAAATAAATAAATAAGCCCAAGACTCAGAAAAGATTTATATCACAAACCTCTTACTAATAAGTAGCAGAAATGNATTTCAAACCAAGACTTTAGTCCCCTCAGCCAGTTCTCACTTNAATTGTCACACACTTCCTCCAGAACAACTTGCTTTTGGAATGTTCTCCCCCAACAAAGAATGATGACAATGACACTCACTACTCAGAGCATGATACAGGGACACAAGATCTTGGTCCCACTCCAGAATTACAGAGCCACAGTTTCGGGTTAACAGACTTCCTGGGTGACCGACATATGCACCAGTATTTGAGAAATACTATAAAGAGAACCTTTTCCCTAGAACTCAGCATCACCTTCTTGGGAAATTTTCAAAAATTCCCCCAAACTGAAAACAATGGAAGGCTACTTCCCATTAAGTCTTCCCAGTTGCATCCTGGACATCCTTAGCCGTGTCATCTTGGTTCCATTCATGGAAAAGTTCAGATGGTGTGCTATGATTTGGATGTGCTTTGTTCCCAAGAGTTGGAACCCTTGGAAGCTTAGCCTTTGGTGGGGCAATACTGAGAGGTGACAGGCTGCTGAATAGTGATGTTTGGTGAGCAGTAATTAGGTCATTGGTGGGTATTTCCTTGGAAGGAATTAATGCTGGCCTCGTGGAGTGAGCAGTTCCTATAAGTTTGTTATGAAGAAAGTGTGTCTGCCTCAGCCCCGGTGTCTGGCTCAGTCTCACCACGTACTCCCTCCCACTCATACATACTCTTGTCATGATACCATCAGCTTCATGGCCCTCACCAGAGCTGCAAAAGCCAGGGCCATGCTCTTGGATCCCCAACACTGTGAGCTAAACAAATCTCTCTTCTTCACCTTTCACTCAGTCTTGAGCATTCTGCTGTAGCAATGGGAAATGTTCTATGTGGTAGAACAGAATGGGACATGTCTAAAGAAAGGGTTGTTCTGATTGGACATGAGGGAAGCCAGTTGCTTTTTTTTTTTAGCGGCAAGCATTGAAAAGCCAATTGTCCATCACGTACTTTCTTCCCTTGCCCATTCAAAGACAAAGACACCAGACAGCTGCTGTTAGCCTGTTTCTGTCCCTCAGTCCTCGAAAACAAGGGGTCACCATTCATGCAGTTACACAGTGGGGTGAGAAGTGTTTTCTGGAGGTGTGTTCTGAGTTGCTTGCAGGGCTGGAGTCAAGGTAAGAACAAGAAGACTGTGGGGCTCTTCCAGGCAGCCCTCTCCCACTCAGCCCCAAGATCACCTGCTTCTACACAGCTGGAGCCATGCCACTGACAAGGCTTCTAGCTCTGCCAACCAGCTACCCAGTGGCCTTGAGAAAGTCACAGTCTTTTCTTTGCACACACACCCCTCCATAAACTGGGCCTCACCTACTTCTCAGGGAAACCAGAAGGGATTAATTAGTGTTTGTAAAGCTTTGAGATTGCCTAGATGAAAGTGGCTATATGAGTATAAATGATTATTATTATCACCATCATTATTATTACATGAAGTATGGATGGCGGTTTAAGCATGGGGTTCCATGTCACCCTGCTGGAACTGATGGATTTCTGGATAAACAAAGAGAACTACAAGCTGTTATTACCCACCTGCTTTTCCCATGTCTGCTCAGGAATGTATCATCAAGTTTTCCAGGCTGGTAACACAAAAAGAAGGCCTCCTTGGTTCACTAGGGATGAATTCAGATGTCATGGTGATGACCTGGGACTGTAAATGTCTTGTGCTGTGTGTCTCCGTGACCATGCCACCCTGCTTCACATCTGAACTCTGATGGCATGGTTCTGAACCTAGCCTGCCACTTAACTTAATTACCAAGGCAATTCAATTAAAAAGCTTGCATTTTCTTTTCAGGCATATTGCAAGTGAAATTGTGAATAAACGCTGAGAGAATTTTAAATTTCCCCCAGATGACCCCATTCCACAACATCAAAGACATTGGGAGTNAGGAGAATCAAGGCCACTTCTGTCCACCCTGATTAAGACGGATTAAGAAGGAACTGGCCGCACAGCACATGTTCANTCCTTCCTTCTCATAAGGCCTGGTTCCACAGCATATGTGCACTGGGAGAAGTCCCCAGGTGCCAATAAAGCAGAGCTGCCTTGGTGACAAAACCAGAAATTGTGAGAATAGCTCATTAAAGGGCACCCCCATGCCTTCCAGGGTCTGAACATCCTGGAAGAGTCCACAGAGCTTTGCAGGTGTATGAATTTCTCTGAGGGTTCACAGCTTTCAGACCTCCTGTGACACACAGGATTAAGGTCCAAATGTGTTNCTGGCCATGAGTTTCACTCTTCTGGACCTGTACTTGTCACTGGCCCTGAAGTCTTAACTCACTCTAGTCCCTTTATGGAACTGCTAACTGCATCTGATTATGGCTCCCCCCATAATTCCTCTCCTCTGACACGCTGTCGCTCCAGGAANGTTTCAGTCAGTACGAGCCACATACNCTGAGCCTGTTTGTCATTAGGGACACTCGGTTGCTACAGATCTCTTTCCATTTGGAATGTGTGCTCTACTCTCCAGCTTCTTGGCTGTCCTGCTTCTCACANTGCTTGTCGAAGCGTCATTTCAGTGTATTAAGAAGACTCGGCTGTGGTAGAGGGAGCTNGGGCTGAGAAAGTAGGAATCTTAATTTTATTCCAGATAAGATCTTGGAAACTGTCCATATTCTCCAAAGCCATCAGTCAGAATTCACTTGGCAACTGAGTACTCCCACAGGCCCGTGCTCCTTTCCTGTGTGATTTATAAGAAGCCCTTTTTTCCAATAAAGTTGCAAGAACCTGGGAAGCAGTTTCTCACCCAACATTTTGTATCTGAAGCTCCCGAGCTGAGCCAAGCTTTAGGAAAATGTACAATGAGAGGCGAAAAGTCCGGGAGTAAAAGGCCATGGAACAGATTCTACTTGAAGGTGGAGCCTTCGATCACTCTGTGGATTAATGACCCCACTTTCCACTGACACAAACATCGGTTCCAACGATGGCTTGCAGCCTGTTTTAGAAGTGTCATGGCAGCACTGAGTAACATGGAATTGTNTTATTATGAAAACCGCCTTAAGGACATGACATTAGAAGCCCTGAGAACTGAGCCCTAAACTAGCACTTGGTCTTTAAGTAATCTATCAGTTTCTTACATTTCTCTTATACACATCTAGATGTGTATAAGCCCCCCCCCCCATAAGTGCCTGAAACTATGGATAGAACCCAACCCTCTGTATACTACAGCTTGTTGTGCAGACTCATCTGTGGTAAAACTTGATCTCTTCATTGATCACAGGAAGAGACTAACATACATAATGAAGCGGGCTTTCTAAGTCTATACAGTTATCTCAATACGCTATCTTCCCTCTCTCAGAATAGCCTATTATACCATACTCACCCCTCTTCTTGTGAAGGGATGAGAACAAACCACGCCCATTTGAAAAGAGGAAGTGGGAAGGGAGTGGGAAGCAGGCTTCATGTGGTGTGTTAGACTTCTACATAAAGGTTACTGGAATGCAAGCCTGCAATATCAGAGCTGTATGATAACCAATCAACACTNAGTGACTATGGGCTAGCAACAGATGCAAGGTAGACGTGCTGGACAAAGGAANGGTCCACATCCCAGGTGGGGTGAAGTGAGTTAATACAAGATTTAAAAATCTGTGTATTACTCATTTCTGGCAAGTTCCCAGTTGATAGTTCAGTACATGTGTTCAGGCCNTGGTTGAGTCCATGTAACTAAAACCAGAAAACAAGAACATNGAGAGTGAGGGAATGCTGCATTTGAAGAGGGCAGAGGACACAGCTCTGCAAGTTTCTGTGGGCGAGCACTGAGCTCCCTGAAGGTGATTAAGGGACATGCTGCTGAAGCTATTGACCTCCCTGGCTTCCATAAACNGACATTTGCTGAAAAAGATGTTTTAGGCTAGGAGGTGACATTCAAGGTAAGTAGACAATGTCTTTGCCCTGAAAGATCTCCCAACTCACTACATGGTATTAAAGTACTCTGATGGGGCTAACCCAGCAGAATNAGAAGAGCTTTGCCAAGCACATGGTGAAGAAAAGGCAGGGAGGGTTTGTTTTTCATTTTTTGTCCAAGTAGTCCCCATAAGCAAAGTTTCAGGGACATGAACTGCCTAAGGTAGCCAGGAAGGAGCCAGGCCTGCCTCCTCTGAACTGACTCAGCCCTGAGATCCGGAAGGAAATGCCGAGGTCTCCCATCTCTCTCCTCCCCACTAATCTGAGCCCATTTCCTTTATTCTGCTAATCTGAGCACATTTCCTTCATTCCAGACCTATCTTTGCATCCCACCGACCCCCACTTCAGCTCTAGAGCCAAACTAAAGCGAAAGAGAGGTAACTGCTGAAGACCCCAAGGTCCAAGGTCCTCATTAATAGATGCCTGACCCCTTCCACCTTCCTGACTGTGCTGTGTGTGCCTAATAGAAGGAAGGATGGAAAGGGAAAAGGGGGGTGGGGCTGCCCTCCACTCTCTCTACTACAGTGAAGAAATATTTCACCCCACCCAAGTTCCTGTGCAAATGTGCTTACTTCCTTTCCCATTGTTCAACTTGAAGAGCTCTTTGCCCCTGTCTCTCCTGCCGGTGGTAAGATGGGGGGTAGGGAAGTGAGGAGGCCAACTGAGCAAAGTACTGTGTTGTATCAACATATTGCTCCTCATGAATGATGAGTGTCTAGAATGCTTGCTGCTTCTGTGGCTTCTCTGGCAATAGCTCTTGGTTGTTCTTAACTCCCTCTTTCATCCCATCTCCTTTGGGATTAAGGGTTACCATGTGACCACTAGAAACCAAAGGAACATAACCCAGGTCATAGACCTTCTTCTCCTCCTGTCCATATCAAGAAACTGCATTTGACTCACTGGCATCCAACGAGCACATAATTCTAACAACCTGCAATTCGTCAAGGGCCAGAAAGCAAACATAGCAGGGTTTGAGTCTTTGGATTTGGAATCCACAGCATGCAAAATGGGTAACAGCTTAGAAAAAAGTAGTAAGTACAGACCAGACAGGAGAATATTGCAAATGCCTTCATTGGACCTGCTCTGGATCCAATCACTAGTTAAAAAACAGCACCTCAAAGTGCACATGCCAGAGTTTGCTGGAAAATGAAATTACTATTTCAAGGGCAGGAGTACAATATTCTCAGCAAGCAGAGCAACTGTGTGTGTGTGTGTGTGTGTGTGTGTGTGTGTGTGTACACGCATGAACATGTGGGCACACATGACATACATGCTTCTGTGTGTGCATTGTGTGCACATATGGACCCCAGAGGTTGACATCTGGTGTCTTCTTCTGTCACTTTCCACATTATTTTAAGACAAGATTTCTCACTGGCTGGTAGCATTTATGATTTCCAAGGTAACTGGACAAGCTCACTGGCCAAGAAGACCCCAGAATCTGCTTGTCTTCAACCCTAGCTCTTAGATTACAACTACACCACTACACCCAATTTATATGTGGGTGCTGGGGATTTGAATTCATGACCTAATACTTGTGCGACAAGTAATTTACTACTAAACATCTATATTTTTACAGGCTCAATATGCTGCACTCTAACTATCTGATCATATTACATACCTGAGAATAATCAAAAATAGTTTTTTCACTCTAACTATCTGATCATATTACATACCTGAGAATAATNATCATATTACATACCTGAGAATAATCAAAAATAGTTTTTTCACTCTAACTATCTGATCATATTACATACCTGAGAATAATCAAAAATAGTTTTTTTAAGTGGCTTTTAAAAATTTCCTTATAAAATCAACTTAAAGATAAGGTGACATTTAACGAAGAAGAAGAAAGATCTCATAGAACGGAATTGGAATTATTAACTAGCTTATTTCATCTGTCTTATTGTTAACAAATCAATTATAAGAACTTTAGTGCTTACATTATACATATTTAAACATTAGAGAAACAACGCAATTGGATGTAGCCCATTCCTGGCACTGGAAGTGTCAGTTGGTGGCAAAAGATGTCTAGTTGGGGCATTGTCTCCCCCATTATTCAGTGACTCTATCTAGATTTCTAGCATATATGTATATATTTTGGGAAGCTTTTACAGTATTAGGTTTCCATATGACCCCTCAAATGGCCCTTAGTCTTAGCTGTCCCTCCCCAACTTCCCTCCATCACACCCTCTTCTCCCCTCCCCTCCCACTTTGGTCTCCCCTGTATCTCCATAACTCTGTATTCTATTTACTCTTCCATGATAGATCTTCCGCACTGTCCTCATCCCTTATTCAATACCTAACCTCTGTAGTATATGAACTGTAGCTTGCTCATAGAAGACTTGAAAACTGACATCTACATATAAGAGAATACATACAATATTTGTCTTTTTCGGTCTGGGTTACCTCAGTTAAGATGACTTTTTTTCAGTTCTATCCATTTACCTGAAATCTTCATAATTTTGTGTTTTAACAGCTAAACAATATTCTATTGTATACATGTACAACATTTTCCTTATCTATTAATCAGCTGATGGACATCTAGGCTATTTCCAATTTCTGGTGAGTTTGAATAGAGCCGCAATGAACATGAATGAGCAAGTATCTGTACTAGGATGTAGAGTCCTTTGGGTATATGCCTGAGAGTGGTAGAGATGGATCTTGAAGTAGATCTATTCTCAGCTTCCTGAGGAACCTCCACACTGATCTCCATAGTGACTGTACAAGCTTATACCACACCAGCAATGCATAAGTGTTCCCCTCTGTCCACATCCTTGCCAGCATGAGCTGTCATTTGTTTTGTTGATCTTGGCCATTCTGACTGGGGTAGTGAAACCTCAAAGCAATTTTCAATTGCATTTTCTGATGGCTAAGGATAGTGAATATTTCTGTGTTTCTCAGCTGTCTGTGTTTCATCTTTTGAGAACTCTCTGTCTAGTTCTGTGCCTCATTTCTTTACTTTGGGCTAATTTTTTTCTTGATGTCCAATTGTGTGTTTTTGTTGTTGTTGTTGTTCTTTATATAGTTCAGACAATATAACCCCTATCAGACGTGTAATTGGTAAAGATCTTTTCCTATTCTACATCCTGTGACTTTGGTAGAATGATGGTGTCCTTTGTCATACAGAAGCATCTCAGTTTCTTAAGGTCCCATTTATTAATTGTCGATCTTAGTGCCTGTTCTGTTCAGAAAGTCGTCGTCTGCGTCAATGTGTTCAGGACTGTTACCCGCTTTCTCTTCTTTCAGAGTATATAGTCTTCGGTTGATGTCCTTGATCCATTTGGTGCTGGGTTTTGTGCAGAGTGATAAATATGGATCTATTTGCATTCTTCTGCATGCACTCATAGTTTGACCTGCACCATTTGTTGAAGGTGCTATCTTTCCTCCCACGTGTATTTTTTGTTTCTTTGTCAAAAATCAGGTATCCATAGAAGTGGGGACTTATGTCTGGATCTTCAATTAGAGTCCACTGATCATCACTTCTCGGCCTTTTGGCTAAGATCAAGTGTAGAGTCCACTGATCAACATATCTGTTTTTATGCCGATACTATATTTTATTAATATAGCTCTATAATACAAATTAAAATCTGGGATCATATCTTCAGCAGTTATTTTTTATTCAGGATTTTTTGTGTATCCTTGTGAGGTTGAAAAATCTTATTTCAATTTCTGTGGAGAACTATGTTGGAAATTTGATGGCAATTGTATTGGATCTGTAGATTATTTGGGTAGGATGTCCATTTTCACTATATTAATCCTACTGATCGTAAGCATGGGAGACCTTNGATCTATCTATTGAAGATTTCTTTCTTCAACGTCTTAAAGTTTTTAACATACAAGTCTTTCACCTGTTTGGTTACTTATCCCAAGATATTTGTTATTTTGAGGCTACTGTTAAAAATGTTTCCTGATTTTTTTTTCTCAGTCTCTCATTTGTATATGGGAAGGGTACTGATTTTTTTGCCTGTTAATTTTGTATCCTGCTACTTTGATGAATGTGTTTATCACCTGTAGAAGTTCTCTGGTGGAGTTTTTTATAAACCATATCAACTGAAAATAAAGGTACTTTGCTTCCGTTCCTATTTGAATCCCCGTGATTTCCTTCAGCTGTTTTATTGTTCTAGCTAAGACTTCAAGTTCTATATTGAATAGGTATGGAGAAAGTGGACAGCCTTGACTTGTTCTAGGTTTTAACACAAATGCTTTGAGTTTCTCTCCAGGTTGACAGTGGCTGTGGATTTGCTGTAAACTGCCTTTATTATGTTGAAGTATGTCCTCTGGAAACATAGTCTCTCCCAGACATTTACCATGAAGGATGCTGGATTTTGTCAGAGGACATTTCTGCATCTGATGAGATGATCATGTAGTTTTTGTCTTTCTGTTTATGTGGTGGATTACATTTATTTATTTACATTTGTTGAATCATCTATGCTTCCCTGAGGTGAGGCATACTTTATCATGGAGGATAATCTTCCTAAGGAATAGTTAATGGTGATTTTCTTTGTTTGGTCTTTGTGTGGTTTAGATATCAGAGTAATTGTGGTCTTATTTAACAAAATGGAAATGTTTCTTCGGTTTCTATTTTGTAGAACAATTTGAGGAGTACCGGCATTTATTTTTCTTTGACTATCTGGTAAAATATCTGCACTGAATCCATATGGCCCTGGGCTTTTTTTGGTTGGGAGACTTCATTTCTGCCTCTATTTCACTAGGAGTCTGTTTAAATTGCTTATCTGATTTGATTTAACTTAGTAGGTCATCTATATCAAGCAATTCATCCACTTCTTTTGGGTTTTCCAGTTTGGTGGAGTACAGATTTTAAAGTATGTCCTTACACCTCTCTGAATTTCCTTGGTGTCTGCTATAATGTCCCTCTTTTTATCTCTAATTTTATTAATCTGGCTCTTCTCTCTGTGTTTTGTAGATAATGTTGTTAATGGTTTGGCAATCTTGTTGATTTTCTCAAAGAACCCATTCTACATTTCATTTATTCTTTTTATTGTTTTTTATTTATTTGTTTCTATCTTATTGATTTCAACCCTGAGTTTAATTTTTCTTGCCATTAGTGCTATGAACTTGTCTCTAAGAACTGCCTTCATTGTGTACCATAGGTTTGGGTGTGTTGTGGTTTTATTTTCATTCAATTATAATAAGTTTTTAATTTCCCCCTGATTTCTGCCTTGACTCATTTTTTTATTCAGTATTGAGTTGTTCAGTTTCCATAAGTTTGTCTAGCTTCTGTTGTTGCTAGCCAGCTTTAATCTATGGTGGTCAGATAGGCTGCATGGTGTTATTTCAATATTCTCATATCTGTTGAGACTTGCTTTGTGTCCAGATAGGTGGTCAATTTGGAGAAAGTTTCATGAGCTGCTGAGAAGGTATACTCCTTAGAGTTTGGGAGAAATGCTCTAGGTATATGTAGGTCCATTTGATTTATGACATCACATAGCTCCAACCCTTTTGTTCAGTTTTTGTCTGGTGGCCTGTCTATTGGTGAGAGAAGGGTATTGAAGTCACACACTGTCACTATGTGAGGGTCATTAGGTGGTTTTAGACATAGTGGCATTTCTTTTATGAACTTAGGTATTCTTGTGTTTAGTGCATAACTGTTTAGGACAGCAATGTCTTCTTTGATTTTTCCTAGGATGAGTGTGGAGTGTCCTTTCCTACTCTTCTGATTAGTTTTGGTTTGAAGTTTATTTTGTCAGATATTAAAATGGCTATACCTACTTTCTTCTTGGGTCCTTTTGCTTGGAATATCTTTTCCCATCCTTTCACCGTGAGGTGATGCTGATCCTTGAGGTTGAGGTATGTTTCTTGGATGCAGCAGAAACAAATAAATCCTGTTTTCTAATCCAATCTGTCAGTTTGTGTCTTTTTATTGGGGAATTGAGATCATTAATATTGACAGTTATCAAGGAGAAGTGGTTACTGATTCCTGTTAACTGTGTTTTGTTATGGTGTGGATTTCCCCCCCTCTTTCGATTTACTGTTCTGAAATTATTTATTCCTTGCATCTTCTTGTGTTTGGTTAAGTACTTCAGATGGAAGTTTCTTTCTGTAGACCTGGACTGGTAGACAGATGATTGCTTAAATTTGGTTTTATTGTAGAATTTATTTCTTTCTTCATCAATTTTTATTGATGATTTTGCTGAGTATAGAAGCCTGGGTTGGCATCTGCGGTATCTCAGAGGTTGTAAAACATCCATCCAGGCCCTTCTGGCTTTCAGAGGCTCTACTGAGAAGTCAAATGATATTCTAAAGAGCCTGCCTTTATATATGACTTGGTCTTTTCTCCCTTACAGCTTTTAATATCCTCTCTCTGTTTTGTATATTTAGGTTTTTGGGGTTTTTTTTGTTTT
>LZPO01034970.1:72219-82340 GCA_001675575.1 Neotoma lepida
TAAGTTCATTTCCAGTTTTAGTTTTCTTGAGTGATTCTGTTTCTTTGTTAAATTCTATTTTCATGGATTGAATTGTTTTCTTTATTTTTTTTTATCGAATTGTTGTCTGTGTTTTCATGGGCTCAATGAGGGACTTATTGATGTTCTTTTTAAGGTCCTTAAACATATTCATAATTGCTATTTTGCAGTCCTTGTCATGTGCTTCAGCTATGCTGTATTTCTCAGGGCCTTCTGCAATAGGGTTGTGGGTTTCTGGTGGAGACATGTTATCATGCTTGTTTATGCTTGTGTTTTTGCNCTGGGATCTAGGATTATGGAGTTATGATTTGGGGGAGGAAGCNTATTTCTTGGTGTCAGTATCTGAATTGGCTTTGTTGGAGTAGATGTTCCATTCTTTGGTTTTTGTTGCCCTCTCTGGATCCTAGGCAAATGTGGTGGTCGTGGAGGTTGTTTCTGAGTCACAGACCAGTCTGGTCACTGGGGTTAGAAAGACTGGTGGCTGACAGAAAGAAAATGGGAGATGGGCTAGAAGAGAGAGTTGAGAGGACCAGTGGGAAAGAGTTAAGCAGGGTCCTCACCGAGAGATAGACAGAGCCCCCTCAGGAATCCACTATAAAATGTTATTATTTGATGTCTCTTCAAACACATCAACTCTGAACATTCAGATAGTTAGCTAAGGATTTCCCTTCTTTTATATAGTTTTGTAATCCTATATTATTAGAACTCTGAGAGGATCTTTGTGATCATAGAATCCTTATTATGAAAGCTTTCATCCATGGCTTATAGAAATCTAATGTGAGTTAAGCCAGTTTCTCATCCAGCTAAATACCCAGTGCTCACCTGACATTAAGAATCTAATTGCTGGGCTAATAATTTAGAGTACTCTCTCAGCATGTGGGAAGCTCTAAGTTCAATTCCCAGCATCAACATAAAATCAAATAAAAAGAATTGGCTTTGGTTTTGTCAATTGTGTCTCAAGAAAGATGTATAGAAGAGTCCAGAAAAACAGTCCCTAAAAGTCTAGAAGGGGAAAGAAGCTTTCCTTTCTGTCTTTCACTAGCATCATTCTTGCTTGCTTCTCCCCAGTTGACCAGAATGGTCCAGCAGCTACTGCAGGATCATTCGGTATGAGCCTAATAACAAAGTGAAAACAAATCCCCCTTTCAACAGCTCCAGCTGCCGTCATGACCAAAATGGCTTCCCAGGAAAAGAGAAGAGTCTGGAAAGTAACATTTGCAATTCCCAAGGTCAAGTCCAACCTCCCAAGGTGAGAGCATTAGATGTGGCATTGGGAAGAGATGCACAAGAGTCCATAACACAGCTTTCCCACCATGGAGATGTGGGGCACACAGGTAACCTCAAGAACATAGTCATCTGACATACAGCACAATAACTAAAAATGGTGAGTTTTGATNCTTTATANTCTTTGTNTCAAGGTAATTTAATTATGAGTTTGCATTATCAGTAATGGTTGCATGTCACAAATTATTCNCAAAATTAGAAAGTTAATAATTTCCTTTTGCAGACCAGTATGAACTATCACACCTCCAGTCCCAGAAAAAAAAATCCAGAAGCATGGTTTTACAAGAGGCTGGGGTCACATGCCCATTTTCAGTTCTGTCTCTGTATCCATAGGGATGTAGTATTCCAACTGGCCATGTGCCTTGGGAAGGAGTCAGGCCACACACGAGCAGTCTGACACTGGGGAGACTAATGAGTGGTTCTGAGNTGGAAAATGAGAGCAAGGAAGTTGGACCAGGGCCTTTCTAATTATTTAGTAACTCAAGGAGAGATAAGTAGCATGGACATAGAATTTATTGTACACTTGGAGAAGATGGTGCTAAATTTTTCACCAGTACCACAAGTACATGGAACCCTATCTGTGAGAAATCGAAGGCCTGGGCATGGTAATTGGCTGGTTCAGAGTCCCAAACATGCAGTGAGCCTCAGAGCCAGGAAACAGAGCAGGTCTTTGCAATGGACTAGTCAGTCATATCTCATTAGGAGAAATANAGAATTCTAAGAATAATTTGAGAAGACTAACAAACACCTTAAAATGCTATTTGACTAAGGAATTTAGCATTTGTGAGCTAGTTTCAAGACAGATTTGCTAGGTGGTCTCTTTTTAGNGATGTTCACTCCAGTATTGTCAAAAGAAGATTGGAGATAATTTAAATAGACACTGGTAAGCAAATAGTTAAATAATATCCATCATTTTTATGTCATGACTATATAATTCATCCTAATATACCTCCTGAAAAGAATAGAAATGAAGTCTGTAATGTAAGATATTTTTTATAATGTTCTTAAGTTACATTTTGATCCCTCCCAAGTACTGGGATCAAAAGCGTGTGCCACCACTGCCTGGCCCCTATGGTTAACTAGTGGCTAGCTCTGCACTCTGATCTCCAGGCAAGCTTTATTTGTTAGAGCACAAACAAAATATCACCACATCCTACCTTCCATCCCCCCTCCCTATGCCTCCCACTAGTCTCCGCCTCCCAGGTCTCCCTTCTGCATTCATGCCACACATAGAAATGATTTTATGTGCCTCGATAAACATCTAGGATCCTATTTTTTATAGGGAAAAAAAACACATCTGAAAAGACAGAGCATATTAAAGTATTAACCAAGATCATCCCTACACTGAACAAAAATTCACTGTGTGTCTTTTAACAACTACTTTTTTTGTATTTTTTTAAAGATTGTTTACAGCCGGGTGGTGGTGGCGCACGCCTTTAATCCCAGCACTCGGGAGGCAGAGGCAGGCGGATCTCTGTGAGTTCGAGGCCAACCTGGTCTACAAAGTGAGTTCCAGAACCGACTCCAAAGCTACACAGAGAAACCCTGTCTAGAAAAACAAACAAACAAAAAGATTGTTTACATGTTCAATCTACTAACGACAAGAACTGAGCTCTGCCTGCAATCGCTCTTAGCATTCTTCATGTTGCCAGTACTGTATTTATCTTGTTAAAATCCAGTGGGAAACATTTTGCTGGGGATTGGTCCATCCTGCGGCAAATAGAAAAGAAGAAGTACTAAATAGAGAGCNGGGCCTGTGTCCCAGCCTCCAGCACCAAACACTGCCATTTTTAACTCTGTGCATGCTAACTCTTTCAAGCTTGTCATAGATTTGTGAAAAGCTATCTCCTTTGCAAAACTGCTGTAAAACAGCAGAAATGCTTGTCAACTCAGACTTGTTCCAAGAGTCCTCCGCTTTCCCATTTCCAGAACAAACTCAGAGTCATTGGCTTTTGAATCTCACTCTGAATACAGTACAGAAAAGCCAAAAGACCTGGTTTTGAAATGTATATGGCTAGAGGAATTAAGAAAACAAAATGATGTAAAGGATNTGAAACACGGAGAACTGTGTGTAGGAAATGCATTTCTTTCTCGTCACTTAAAGGAAAGTTCCTGAATGTACATTTTTTTAAGTATATCTCTTTTGCCAATCACAATGGGTTTTTAGGTGGTCCAGATTCACCAAACTGAAGACAAACAATTGCCAAATCAATACACATGTCCAGGAGAGCCCTCTACCCAGGTAGAAATCTACAACTCTATAAATGTCTTTATTTCTCAAGGAAAAAAGAGAAATAAGACACAACCACAGCTCTTCACAAGTATTGGCTCCAAAGCCCAGATGTCAATGTTACAACTACTGCTTTGGAAAGAAAGCTTTACTTAAAGATGGAAGGTGTGACCTTTGGCCCTGGCTCTGCAATCTACAGGCTCTGGGAATGTGGTGGGGGTATGATTTAGTGCCTCTAAAGCCGGTATTTCGGTCTATAAATACAAATAGCATGGTAGCAACACAATTATGAGCACAATAGCTGGTAGAGATGGGATGCTCAGTAACTACATGGTGAGTCAGCCAGTGGTATCAAACATACTTTGCAAACTGCAAAGTAATTCCTCCACAGCATTTAACACAGACTAAGACAATAGCATATTCTTTATGTTTTTTACTTTTCCTGTCTCGAATAAATGCAAGCTTCATGAGGGAAGGAACGTTGTCTTTTTGCTAAGACAACGTTCCTTCCCTCATTGTTGTTAATTGCTGTGTCTCCAGAGTCTAGGACAGTGCCTTGTTTGTATTAGGCCCTTATTTAATATTTGTTAAAGAAGTCTGTGACAGCACCTGTCACAAGTTAAGCCCTTAATGAGAAGCAATGTTGGTACTTGCTTGTAAAACATGGGTGAGTATTAAAGATGGTGTGTTCCCAGGAGTCCTGAACTGTTTCCTCTATCCTACTTACTTTGGCTTTAATCATAGGCTAACCCTTACTCATGATCTACCTAGATCACTAGAAGCAGTTTTGCTGGAAGCCTCCTCAAGTGAAGAGATTGCCCCAGAAATCAGTCCCTCCCATTAGTCACTTCTGTTTCTAGACTGTTTTCACCTTCATGGATGTAAACCAAGGCTTAGAGTAAAATGTAAATAGTGTCTCTTCTCAGATACTCCTGACCATCAGACAGCAAGATGTACAGCACCAAGGGCTGTGGGCGCTGACTTGCAATTGGCTTTGCATCATGAGGACCACTTTTCTTGGTGAAAACTCTGCCCATTTACTGCATCAGTACCTAACAGTGGGTGAGATGATGGAGACAACGTAAGGCAGGCCCACTCACATTTTACAGAAAGAAGCAGACTGCCTGTCTTGGGAGCATCTACTCCAGGGCATCAGCCGATTGCCTGTGCTTGGGTCACTCCGCTGTCTAGCACCTCACAAGAAGCCTGGAACATACTGTCTTTCAGTATGTGAAATGTAAAAAGAAACGTTTAGGAAGACTTTCTTTTCCTTAATTAAATGTTATTTAATATTCATGCATGTATATAGTGTGTTTGGAGCCAATCCAACCCCGTCCCCCCATTTCTTCTCTACTCCCACAACTTTAACTTCATATTCTCTCTCTCTCTCTGTCTCTGTCTCTGTCTCTGTCTCTCTGTCTCTGTCTCTGTCTCTGTCTCTCTCTCTCTCTCTCCCTCCCTCCCTCCCTCTCTCTCTTCCCAATTTTATATCCACTGTATCCACTCTGTACTGCCTATATGTACATGGGTGTGGGACTATCTCCTGGAGTATGGAGAGCCTCTCAGGGCTCAAAACCCTAAAGAGTCACTGTAGCCTCCAAGTAGCCATCAACAGTCAATGGCTCCTCAGAAGGTGGGATTTCAAGAGCCTGACCCCTGTTAGGATTCTGTCTCACTTTATCTTGTGCAAGTCCTGTGTATGCAGCCCCAGCCATTGTGAATTCACGTGTACAACTGCCCTGCTGTGTCCTGAAAAGACTGTATGCTCTGAACATATAGTCCCTCTGGCTCTTATACTCTTTCTGCCCCCTCTTCCATGGTGATGCCTGGGCCTTTTGTGGGAGGGAACATGATATAAATGTCCCATTTAGAGCTAAGCACTCCACAATTACTAATTTTCTCTATGATAACCAGTTATTGGTCTCTGTATTAATCACTATCTATTGCAAAAAGAAGTTCCTCTGATGAGGATGGAAAGCTGTACTAATCCATGGATATAAAGATAAGAACTTAGGGAGCGGTCTATTACTATGTCCATTGAGTAGAATAATAGTACTAGNTACTCTAGTAGGGCTTATGACATAGCCATTCATAGGGTTTGGGGCCCAGTGNATGACACCAGGCATGGGTTCCTTCTTACAGAATGAGTTTTAAATCCAATCAGAAAGTGACTGATTGCTCCTATAATATTTATGCCACTATTGTATCAGTGGTCATATCTTATCAGGCCAGTTGTTACCATAGCTCACAGGGTCTACAGCTGTATAAGATTGATGATGATGTTTCTCCCTTACTAGAACACACAGAACCTTCTAGCACTATGAAAGCTAACCAGCAAGAATGAATATTACAGGTTGGTACCCCCTTTATTTCTCCATATCCTACCATTTAGGTATGTGGCATCTTCAAATACAGGATCTGTGGTGGTTTGAATGGGAGTGCTCCCATAAGCTCGTAGTTTTGAATACTTGGTCCCTAAATGGTGGAACTGTTTGAAAAGGATTAGGAGGTGTGGCCTTGTGGGAGGAGCTGTGTCACTTAGGACTTCGAGGTTTCAACTGACTTGAGCCATTCCCAGTGTGTCTCTCTCTGCTTCCTATTTTCAGGTCATTGTGTGAACTCTCAGCTACTGCTCCAGCACCATAACTCCTCCCTGCTATAATGGTCATGGACTCCAACACCCTTAAACCATGAGCCCCAAATAAACTCTTTCTTCTATAAGTTGCCCTGATCTTGGTGTCTTATCCCAGAAATAGAAAAGTCACCAAGACAGGAACTTACCATCAAGTCCTGGAGGGTAAGCAAGAGCCAAGGTAATAGCCTGTGATGTTTGGAGGTCTGCAGGTTATCACTGACCAACAACTCAAAAATAGAAAACTCATACCTCACAGTTGGCTTCTCATTTTATAGCCAATAGTGTCTAAGGGTTTTGCCCTCTCCCCCCAATCCCNGCTGTTACAGGATAACACAATTTAAATCTCTTTTATAAGTGTATAGGTGTATATTTTAGGAAGCTTCTAGAGTCAAGAGTGTTCAAAGGTCTTTAGTGTTAGTTATCTTTCGGGGGAAGATTCTCTGTCTGGTTAGCATCAGATCACAAAGCTGTCCTTAGACAGTGGAAAAGCAGGTCTGTGCNTAGGGCTGACAGCCCCACAGACGGTCATCACAATCTTGAGAAAGGCAATGATGGCCTGGTTGCAGGGAAATACCAAGATGCAGCTAAGGAAGAGCAAATGCGTGTGATTGTCTGATCCTCCCAGGGAAACAGAGCTCCAGTGTGTACAGAGACGGGTGGTGCGTAATGTTTGCAGGCCATCAATGATCTATTTTTTCCAAGTTCTTACACTGGGTCCAAAGAAACCAAATCAAAATGCAGTCATGCTGAAGTCCTATATGATCCTTACAAGGAAAGTCAGCTGATATCTGGATCTGAAGCAAATCTACCTGTTTGTGTGCTATTTTACTTTCAACCCTTTCTGCCTGGAGAGCCAACCTGCTCTGCCATCTCATTGTTCTACCTTAGAGAGAATGATGCCTGATTCTAGGATTCATAATGAAAACCAACTGGATTTTTATATAAGTGAAAGAAGGAGGGAGGGATGGATGGAGCGAGAAAGAGAGAGAGGAAGTGAGAGAGAGAGAGAGAGAGAGAGAGAGAGAGAGAGAGAGAGAGAGAGAGAGAGAGAGAGAGAGAGAGGAGACAATGGTAGAATCCTAAACCAAAGTGAACAATCACAACACTGTCAGCTAATAAGAATTTTTGACTTCTGTTTTGAAAGACAGTTACTAAAAATTGTCAACCTCTCTTCAAATAATTTGTTCATTGTCATTTACAATAATTACAGCAGAGAAAGGGAAAAATATTAAAATCAAATTCCCCCACTCTGTGTCCTGAAGAAGCTTCCTTTTTACTTGTTTCAGAGGCATTTAGCAAAAAAATAAAAAAAGAATTTTTTTCTCTCTCAGACAAGTACAATTGCCTTGTGAATCTTTCGCATGTATTCTAACTTTGACAGATAATTAAATAGGAGTAGGGAAAGAACTTATCCAAGTGAAAAGCTACTTTTAAAATACCTGAAAGTCATCTCTCATCTCAGAAGAGGCTTCCTCAGTTTCCCTCCTTGCTGACATGAGGCGGTAACTGAAGTTTCTGCCCAGTGCAGGGCTGTTAAGCGCCATGTTCTCAGACTTCCAAGCATGAAAAGAACATCAAGTTGCATTGCCTTTCAAAGCCAGTGCAGCAGGCGCCTAATAAAGCCTCCTATAAAGTGGAGAGCCAGGAAAGGCTGGGAGCTCACAGCTGCATGACAACACTAAGAGCTAAGAGAAGGCCCAAGTGACCTGCCTTGCTGGCAAGCTAGAATCCTTTATCAGCACTGTGGAAGGTAGAATGTTTCATTTATTTGTAACTTTCTAGAGATGACAACCCAAATTTACTTAATATAAATAGAATGCATCTGGCAAGCTTTCTAGAGAAGAAGAAAATAGTTCAGTTTTGGAATCAGTTGGCATTGTTCAATGGGAGCATTAGATGGAAAAAAATGGAATCCCACTGGCCAAACTTCGATCTGCATTATTGCAATGTAGACCTGGATTCCNCAGGGGATGTCATTCCTAACAATCATTGGCAGGAGGAAACAGCCAAGCAAGATGTGTAAATAACAAGTACTTACACCAATAGCTCCAAGAAGAGAGCTGGATCTCTTATTAGCCAGGATCTCACCCAAAGAGCATCTCCACTGAGGCGCTCTGAGGCCAGCTGCACATTCCAAATTGAGCCCACTCTCCAAGGACTGGGGTGATTTCCAAGGCTCAGCACATCTCAGATGTAGGTCTTGAAAAGCTGAGGGAAGAAAAAAAAATCATACCATAAAACACAAAGCTTTACCTATCTCAAGCACTATGTTATAAATTCAATTTTCTCCTAGAAATGTCCAATAATTAAAGAGTCTGTGTATAATTAATCATTATACCCAAGTAGACTGTGCATAGTTCCAACATAAATAATGTCTGAAACACCCTTTTGTGCTTTGACAAGAGCCAAAGCTGTAGAAAAGAGGACACAAGACTTGCCAACTGCCACTATCTTGGAACTGGGCTCTACAGGTCATGACGAATGTGCCACAGTGACTGGGAGTGGCAATCAGTCTGCTCATATGTTCACTTTAGTGTGGCTTATTTGAGAGAGTTATAATTTGAGAGGGAGCGGTGTATGTGACATCCAGCATCCTTCAACTGCATTTTACTTTATTCTCTCTGTTGACCACTCTACTAGGTAGAAGGATGAACCATTGGTTTCCCGGTCAGCAACAAATGTCTGAATAAGATCCAAACATTGATTTAGTGATTTTATTTTCAATTTACTTTTAAATAAAAAGGGATGAGGAGTATTTCTTCCAAGAAGTTAAACAAAATGAGCCTTCATTCAATTATGTGTAACAAAGTATACGAACACTAAACTAATTCCGAATTACACCTCTGTCTTCCTCTCACCCCATGGCTGGGGACTTCAAGCAATGACTAAACAAAGGTATATAATGGCATGAAAAATTATATANAAAAGTAAAGAAATAAGAGTTCAATGAGAGAAATTATTCCTATATTTGGACGTAACTAGTCTATGCCCAATTCTGACCTTTTGGTTTATACAAAGATTTGCTCAGAGCCAGTGGGAAGGGAGTAACCAGAGCCTTTTCCTCAGAAATTCTACATCCAGCTGTTGACTACATGTGTGATCAGGTCACAGTCTCTGTAAACGCCACACTATTATGATGAGGATTCTGTAAAATTAGGCATGTGAAAATACCATGCAAAATACAACATCTGAGGGAGGATGCTAAACTGAGGGCCCCATTCACCTGAGAGACACCTCAGTCATACTGGCCAATGCCTCACCATCACGACGTAGTCTGAGCAGGCTCAGCCTCTCAGCAAAGCACGGCGTTCTGTGAGCTGCAAAGCAGAGGAATGATGATGCTGAGCAAGGGACCAAGGCCAGTGTCCCAGGGTTGTCTTATAAAGAAAAAACAAATATGTATTTACTATGCATTTTAAGAAGTATTTTGTATATATTAACTTACTAACTTACANTGGTACTATCGTGATCATTCCAGTTGAAAATTAAGGGAGAAAAAACTTCAGTCAGTTTTTTGGTCAGTTGTGTAGCCAGAAGGTTTCTNCGGTCCCACCCCACGGTCACTCAGAGGCTTAATATTATTTACAAACTGTAAGGCAGGTCTCTTGCTAGCTAGCTCTTATATCTTAAGTTAACCCATTTCTATTAATATATGTTTTGCCACGTGTTCCGTGGCTTTACGGGTCTGCTGGCATGTTGCTCCGTGGGTGGCAGGCTAGCGTTTCTCTAGACTCTGTCTTTCTCTTTCCTGTCTCTCTCCTTGGATTTCCCGCCTGCCTCTAAGCTGCCTTGCCATAGGCCAAAGCAGCTTATTTATTAACCAATGGGAACAACATATATTCACAGCGTACAGAAAGACATCCCCTGCACAATTGATTCACTAGACCCAGAAATCGAACCCATGCTCTGAGGCTCAAAGCCCTGTTTCCTAATGCCTTTCATTCTCACATTGAC
>LZPO01034970.1:111682-122026 GCA_001675575.1 Neotoma lepida
GGGGCAGAGGAACAGGGTGTGTGCCCATCTTACTAGTAGCCACAGAGGCAGGAAGAAGGCATCAGATCCCCCTAGGGCTGGAGCTATTGTTGCAGGTGGTTATGATATACATTATATAGGTGCTAGGAACCGAACCTAAGTCCTCTGGGAGAACAGTACCCCTCCTAACCATTGAGCCATCCCTCGTCTAGCCCAATTCTCATCTCTTTGGACTAGTGGAACAATCTTTAAACTGGTTAATTATAGTTATTTCTGTAGCCAGTAATATTTTCATCATTGCACAGACATAATTCCACATATCTTCCATACCATGAAGTTCTTGAAAACTGTGTCCATGCATTTTGGTTGCTGCTTGTCATTAACCAGTATGGCCATTGTTTCAGGCATACACAGGCTACATGGAACTTAAACAGTCCTCTCCGGCGCATGTGCCTAGCAAGCATAAGTCCCTGGGTCCCTTCCCCGACATAGTGAATGAATGATTGACAGTAGTCAATATCACTAGGGCTGCGTCTGCATAGCAGAAATCAAAGAGGACACTGGATGTTTCTCAAGTTTCCCAGATTTCTGTTTCTTTGCTATTGTGTTTTTAATTCATTTTTTTTATTTTAAGAAAGTTTTTAAGTTCACTATTTAAAACCTGACTCACTCTCCAACATCCCTNGGGCTTCTCACTGTGTAGGTATAACCAGCCAGTCACAAAATCAACTGCTTCGGCACCTCTTCCCTGTCAAATGCACACTCCTAAATCAAATATCCCGGGGCCTCAAAGTGGACATTTCTACACTTGGGTTGTTAACACAGTGTGACTGAGAACTCACTTTCAGTCATTTTGTGAATGACTCAAGGCACAATACGCAGGAAGAGTTAAGCCATAGCTAACAGAGTTGAAGAGTCGTTGGAGAGCAAGCAAGGGCTGCCTCCCAGTCTGACACAGACCTTTGTATTTGTGGGTTTAACTCTTCTCACGTTTCTTAGCTAATCCCATGTTTGTGCTGGATTTCAAACTCTTACAAAAGGGCACATGGGATGGCGGCTCACCGTATCATTCATGTCGCTACCCGAGGGATCAGAGACGTGATACAGAAACAGAAAGATAACCTTTCTCAGCAGTGGGATCAGAAAGGTATCCCTGCTCTGGCTTGGGAGGCTCAGTATGTCTGAGCCTCTTCCCCTGTGACTGTTCTCCATCATCCTGTAGCTTTCTTGTCTGCAGCCCCGTCCCCGGCTCAGAGCAACTTGGGGAACATGGTAGGGGCTCAATAGCTGTGAACGGAGTGAATCCTTGCTCTAGTACAATGGTGTGTAGTGCTCAGGGAAAAAAAAAGTTTTACTATAGTTTCATTCTGATACTAAGGCCATAAAGTTAGCAGANGACTTCCTTGCTCTACAAAGCTGATACTTAAGGACCATTTTATAGATAACATAAAAACAAGAGAAGCCAGGATTTTTTTTTTTTTTCTGAGTCTTTCTCGTTTGGGGCTTAGTTTGTTTTTGTTGTTGTTGTTGTTGTTTGGTTGTTTGGTTTAGTTTAATTTTTTGAGACAGGATTTCTCAATGTAGACCTTGCTGTCTTACAACTGGTAGACCAGGCTGGCCTAGAACTCGGAGATCTGCCTGCCTCTGTCTCCCCAGTGATGGGATTAAAGGGCGTGCGCCACCACACCTGGCTAGGGTGTTTTCTTTTGCAGCTGAAGTTTCTGAGAAAATTCCCTCTCATTTGGATAAAGCTAGATGGAAAGTAAGAGTCCAGGCCGGGGGGCCGGTCACCCCTCCGTCCTTCCTTTCCCCCGCCCCACAATGACTGATGAACCAGGACTACACAGCAGAGAGGGACTTGAGCCCTAATAGATGACCGTCTGCAGGAAGGAAGCCCCGTGGCCTTCCTCTTCATCAGGAGACACACCACCTACTTAAAAGAGGCGGAGGAAGCACCTTCAGACAGGCTTTGGGGCTGCCCGATGATGACAGGCTGTCATTTACTCTTGATCTAAATGCCAGGGCTGGAAATGTAATCCTCTAAGAGATTTCAACCAGCTTGCTAGGAACCCTAGTTGCTTGAGTTATTATTTTAATGTCTCAGGTTCCAGGGACTAATTGGCAGTGGATCAACTTTTTAAGAAGCCTAGCCAACTTATTTGTCCAGAAATAATCATATTTTAATTTGACACTTTTTTTTTTTTACCATAATAAGACAGATGCCTCCCGAGTGCAAAGTGCTTTTGGATATACCTCATGCATCTTTACTCTGGCTTTGTGATGGGGCCTACCCAAGGTTAAGCCAATGTACTGGTGAGGAATCCAATTTGGTTCAAGACTCCGGTTGCTAGGCAGCTATGGCTTGGCAGCTCCTAAGTAAAGCATGTCTGCAGTTGAGGATTTCGAAAGAAAGAAAAGCAGGGAGGTTGAATGAACATCACTGTTGCTTACCCAACAAGGCTCATGTCTGTGGGAGTTGGACACGTCACTTAATTCTCTAGACTCCTACTGTACTCTGCCTTGGTGGCCTCCNTTCAAATGTGAAGGTCATGGTGATATTTTTGGTTCATACTTTGATTCGAAAATGCCAGAGTTAGAGGCTATCTCTTCAAGGGGCTGGGTGGTAACAGGCAGATTTGAAGTGGTATTTAGCAGGCATCATCACGACCTGAATGGATGCTAGAATTATTTAACAGTCCACTCAAAAATACTCCCATTAGCAAAGTTCAACTTACAGCTTTATTCATTCTTTCCTGTGGCCAGTTCCAAATCCAGAAATTGCTATGTTTTGAAGAGCTCAAGGAATATATACTTCCCAGACCCAAAAGTTGTTTTAAATAGGTTCCTTACAGTACAGTATGATAGCTAAAGATAAAATAGGACTGGACGGTGGTGGTGCACACTTTTAATCCCAGCACTCAGGAGGCAGAGGCAGGTGAATCTCTGTGAATTTGAGGCTGGCCTGGTCTATAGAGTAAATTCCAGGACAGCCAGGGCTATACAGAGAAACTCTGTCTCCAAAAACCTAAAATAAAATAAACAGAAAAGCAGAGTTATTAAATAAAAAGTTACCAGTGTGATGTATAACTGTGAGCATTATGTTCATCATGGGAAACATAGAGGGTTTAAAGCATGCTCATGTATATTTGTATAGCCACATANTAATAATAGCTATGTTTGTTTAAAATGTCCGTGTCCAAGGTTTGCTAGAAGATAGTACCATTTGAGTTGATCCCTAATAGTTTTAAGAACCCTGCTAGCATTCTCATTTATTTCACAGGTAGAGTAAGCAGTTGTGCAGTACAGCAGTAAAGTCCTTTCTGTGTTATGTTGTTAATCCTGGCTGGTACAGGTTGCATATGTGACTAGACCCAGCTGAAAGTACCACCTTCTAGTGCACTGTAATTAGTTCAGCCATTAACTTTTCAGCAGGTCCTCAGGACCTCAGATGCCTGTCACAGTCTAATGAGGCCAGGCTCAATCATAAGCCCACACCATGAAGCATGAAGCTGGGGTAGCAGATTCTCCAGGCCTATCAGCATAGCAACAACACTCCGTGGTGCATCTCTCAGGGGTTCCTAAGTGACTCCGATGTGCTGTGCCATAGGAAGGACTCTATAAATGTGACATTAATAATCACCAGNTTGAATCTGGGTCACCTCAGCCGTGACTCAAAGATCAAACACCGCCCCATGGTAATGAGTGTGTGAAAGTACGGCAGAAAGGCACCGTGCCTCTTAATGATACCTTTATACCTCTTTAGCGCTGTTAGGGGCAGAATGGAAATCAAGCTGCCTGAGCCCTCCGTCTGGAGGCCAGCCCTTCAGGGTACAGCTGGCACACTTTCATGGGGACTCTTGAAGAATGTCACAGAGCTTCAGTTGTCCTAGCTTCTTAAATGGTTACCCATACCCTTTCATCTTTTCCTGACCATGCCGGCACTTCAGAGTACTGATGCCTGTTTTGCATATTCTCTTGTCATCTTGTCTTTTTCCTGAAAAGGGAAAAGAGACTATACTTGCCTATGCCTGTTAGCCTTTAATATTCAACGTCGTCATGCTTATTTCAACTTGGGGACACAGTTTCCTTTATTGAGTGGTTGCATTGTTCTAGGCATAGGGTAAGCACAAGCATTAAGCTGGTCCAATCTTGAGAGAGCTCACTGTCGGTAGAGAACAAAGGCACTTGAACAGGAATCAATATATAATATGTACTAATATATTATATATATAAACAGGAATCGATATATAGTATATTCTTATATATATATATTAGTCATACTAGCCAACGGTGAAGGCACAGGCACTTTTGTCCTGTGTGGGTTGTTATAGAAACAATCAGGAAGGAAGAGAAGGTTAAGCTGGGCCCCCGAAGGATGAGCAGGAGTTGGCCAAGTCATTAGAATTGGAGTCTGAGTCATTCTAGATACAAGACAGAGTGTACAGAAAACAGGGGAGAAACCTGAGGTCCATGAGTTGCAAGTCTTTCCATGTGACAGCAGCATTGATTCTGCTGTTCGTTAAGGGTTTGTCGTCCCTCTACAAATCAGTCAGCAGTATCAGCAGTTAGAGATGAGTTTGACAACCTTCCCTCTGGGCTTCTCTTTCTTACATGCTGTGGCCTAAATCTTCTAAATAGGAGACTCCTCCTTACAGGTTGAGAACAGCTGGTCCCGTGTGTGGCCTTTTGTCACTGCATCAAAACACTCCACTCCTCAGGTTCACTGACAGGTTCGAATCTCTGCTTGGGCAGCACCAAGGGATACAGGCCATGTTTCAGGGATGNTTGTGTTAGTCTCTGGTAGAGACTCTGTGGACTCCAAGGGTCAGGCAGAAAAATCCCAAGTGTCATGGAGTAGCCTCAAATTATGATTTACTATGTTGCTACCTCTGTTTTGTTTTCATGAAACCTTTTTTAATNTTAAAAAAAACTTTCTAAGTATAAATAATAAACAGCAGACTCATAGGAGGTTAGGATATGAACCTGCTTTCTTCTCTTCCTCCTTCTTCTTTTTGAGGCAGAGTCTCAGTTTGTAACCCTGTCTGGCCTGGAACTCACTATTTAGANGAGGCTAGACTCAGACTCACAGAGATCCACCTGCCTCTGCCTCCTGAGTGCTGGGAGTAAAGGCATGCACCATCATGCCCAGGTCTTCATTTGTTGACAATTCTTGAACTCTTTTTTTTTTCATTGTAATTTAGCAAAGCAAAACAAATTTTAAAAACTATAATTCAACTTTTAAGATAACAATATAAACTACTGTGCTTTCCTTTGAAGGTGAACCATGTTCATCTGTCTGTTTGGAAAGGTAAACTCTCCTTACAGTTACGATTCTTCAATGTGGAAATGCTGTAATTTTTGACTTAACATTTTAGAATCTCTCCTCTTTGGGTTGCTACTGATCACGTTTCCAGGCAGTCTGGCATGTGATAAATATTTTGTAGCATATGTGGCTGAACATGCCAATTTCAAAGAGCTTTACAAGCCTTAATTAATTTTCTCAGCATCCAGATGCTCTCGGTGTATTGATGGGAAATCCACAGACAGTGAGGCTCAGACGCATTGCTTGAATTCATCTAGCAAAGTGGTTTTCAAACTTTGATGGCATCATAGGAGGAGCTAAGTACTTCATGCAAACATCAGACTACCTGGAGCCCAGCAGAGTCAGGTTGCCATGCTGGGAGGCAGGAAANTTGTTCAACATCAGTCTCCCTGTTTACCCAAAAGAAAACCCCTCTGTGATGCTAGTCAAATTTGAATTTCAGATAACAATACGTTTTTAGTACAAATGTGTCCTAACTATTGCATGTTCCCTAAAAATTACTTACTGATTATGTGAATTCAAGTTTAATTGGACATTCTGTGTTTCATGTGGCAACCCCAAGCTGGTGACTCTAGCCACTCTCCCAGCTCCCTTGTCTTGTAGACAGGTGAGGTTCCTGGCTCCTTGAACACATTTGAAGGCCACAGACAGGAGGAATCTGGACAAATACTGAGAAAAAGTGAGCGCAGCCCCTCCATGCCCCTGAGACTCTGGTAATGNGCCCATCAGCGCACACGATATTTTTAGGGTTATTGCCTTCACCTCCCTCTCTTTTTTCCTCAGTCAAATCAGCATGCTAGTCTTCAGCAGCAGTGTTTGCTGTCGCCCATGTGCAGAAGCTAACAAGTTAACTCCCAGGAGTAGGCAGCGCTGGTGGTAAATCCGTGCTTGCAGGTTGCTTGCACTGAGCAAATCAAGAGGAACGTGAAGAGGAGCTATGGGAAGGGTCCTAAGGTGACCGTGACTGGAGCTCAGGGGTNNGACTGACTGCCGTGCAGTCACCCTTGTCTCCTGGTCTGGATGGCAAAGGCCTTCAGAGGTCCTGACTNGCTCTCGATGTTCAGTGATGCATGTCTGCTTTTATGCTGCCACATCTTAAAGCAGACTTTGGAAGTTGTCCTCCTTTTTCTAGCCAGCTACTCCACAGAGAACTTTCATTTATCCAGCCATTCAGTTCCTCAGCGTGAGTGAGTATGGAGTACAAAGCCACTGTGTTTGTTTTAGGGAAGAAACTCCTTATTACCAAGGGGACTCCCTGACTAGCTGATAAAAATATCTTAAAAATATAGAAGAGCGGGGAGGTGGTGGCGCACACCTTTCATCCCAGCACTCAGGAGGCAGAGGCAGGTGGATCTCTGAATTCAAGGCCAGCCTGGTCTATAGGGTGAGTTCCAGAATAGCCTGGGCTACACAGAGAAACCCTGTCTCAAAAAACAAAACAAAACAAGCGAACAATATATAAAGGAACTGGGGTCCTTATCCTGGGATTAAGGTGACCCAAGTGCCTTAGGTTTGCTGTTCTGCACAGATAACTAGTCAGCTGTGAAAGAGTTTGTATGTTAGCTATGTTTTATTCTTTGATAGATGCATTGATAGGGTGTGATTTAATTCTTTAGGTTTTTCTCTCTATTTTTCCAAAAATTGTGCCATAAGCATGTTACTTGTAACAACATGAAAAGGAAACATGTTTTAAAGTAGATCTAGTTTTATCTACTTTCTATGTATTATTTATTTGCAATGCTGGGAATCAAACCCAGGGCCTTGTGCGTGCTGTGTAAGGACTCTCCCGCCCAGCTACCATATATCAAGCCCCAAACATTTTCAGCAGTTGTAAATGTCAATCCAAAATTGTAGGTCGAGATCTTCTGGGATGGAGATCTTTTGTTGCTGTTGTTTTGATCCTCACTGTGTAGCCCTGGCTGGCCTGGAACTTGCTATGTAGAGCATTCTGGCCTCAAACTCACAGAGATCCTCCTGCCTCTGCCTCCTGAATGTTGATATTAAAGGTGTGCGCCACCACGCCCTCTGAGGTATATATATTTTAGTTTGCAAATGTTTATGTGTCTTCTTGGCTTTGTTGTTAAGTAAAACCTGCTCAAATTGTTCAACGTTAAAAATGTATATCGTCTTTGATTTATCCACCACAGAGTTGTTGAGATCATTCTTCATGTCACAGGGCTAGGTAGTGGGTAGAAGGAACAGGAAATGGGAGGGGAAGCTACAAGCAGGATCTCCTTCCTCAGGACTTGTGTGGGGGGCAGTGTTCTCCTCCCAGTCACTCTGGGGAGGAGAATGGTGGCCTTCATTAGCCCAGGAGTGTTCTGGTATCCAAGGATGACTCAATGTTTCCATCAATACCTGAAGGCCCAGAACACCTGAGGTCCTGCTAGGATTCATAATCTGATACTGTAAAAGCAAGCACAATCTCTCATCCGGTCATGTGCATCTTGAAGCCATCAAACCCAAAGCCTTAAAACCAGTGAACTCATCTGCCTCCAAGGAGGCCAGTGTCTGGCCAGTGTTTCATGTAACCTCACTTGTGCAATGGCTTCCCTTCCATAAGCTAGTTTCAAGGAAGCTATTTTTAATCAACTATATAATATAAGCTACATGGGCATTTTCCTTTTTTCTCCTTCTGCTGTCTGCTTTTAGCTTTTATGTCTTCTCTTAGAGGAGAAAATAACCTGTATTTTATTCTTTGAATACCTTCTTTAAAAACTAGCTCTCATGCGTGGAATGCCACTCAGTGGGAGAGTGCTTTCTGGGTTCTTTGCTTTGAGAATCATCCCAATCTATAATATAACATGGAAGCTAAAACACATGAACTTCTTTCTCACTCTGATATTTATGTAGGAATGCTACGGGGGTGGCGTGGCTCACTCTGTCAGTGGCTAGATGAAAGCAGAATTTGTTGGGCAAGTTGTGAGGGACCTGTGTGATACAGCCTAGGATTCTAAAAGGTTTCANACTTGCTAAGGCAACTTTTAGAGTCAAAATTAAATGCATCCAAACTATTTCATATTAAATATTAAACTGCGTTCTTATTGACCTTGACATGTAAAATAATCTCCTAGCTATAAAAACAATTTGAGCACTGCATAAACATAAAGGAACTTTCTTGAGGATTTACATAATCGTGACTAAACTGGATGTTTTAGAGAGACTGGAGTGCTGTCTGTGAGCTGGGGAAGTCAGGGATATGTCTTCATCTGCTGAGTTGCCACATGGGATTTATTTAAAACTGGGGCCAGAACTTCTTAATTCTTTAGGACTCCTGTGAATTTGATCACAGAGTCACTTCATGACCCATTTGGAAGACAGTCATTTAAGCACAGACTCTGACAACTGTTTAACTATGCATAGTAAAACACAGGTCAGGTATGACTCAAGAAAGGGAAGTATACTAATTGAAACGCCAGGATTAGTNGGGTAGGTGGATGCAGCCACCCAGGTGTCTGGGTACCAGTCTACTGCGACTGACTTAATGAGCTCGTGAGGCTGAGCCCTGCTTTGCAGCTCACCATTAGCACGGTGCCACTGAACACCATCCTGGGACATTGATTGCAATTGGTTCACAAAGGCACACNCTGGGTCACACGGTGCCTGTGGTGCCCTCTGCAGATCTGATTTCAGAAGCTGCTCTTTAGCTTCCGGGCGAACCAGCCAGCAGACTTTCCAAATGTCATGTAGTGACATCGTAAGTGTGAAGAGCTTGGTAGAGTGATGTGTCCCCATGATTGATCCATCGATTATTCCAGGGACTATGTCGCCACGAAGAAGTCAATTTGTCTTGTTTGAAGGGTCATGCTTAATTGCACAGGTCAGTTAAAAAAAAAAAAAATGTTAAATGACTGCTTTTGACTGTTAGTCTGTGCCTTGCTTTTTCTCCAAGACCACAGAACAGTGCAATCCATTTCCTTAATTAACACAGCATGCTATATACGGTTATCTAAAACCTGAGTTAATGAGCCCANTGATAGATAGTCCTTAAAATGACTTGTTTGCAGAAATCCTCCCACGGCCAACAGGATGAAAAGAGACACTAGGGGGCACTCTTCAACTAGAAATGACCCTTTCTAAACCAAGAGAGCCCAGAAGTGCCTGCTTTTTACAAATGAACTTGGCTTCAGAAAAACTGCCAATCTANGANCAATATGAAGTTTTGAATTTTGTTTTTAAAATTAAAGACAATCCCTTATTAACACTATACTAGGTCTCTTGCTGAGCTGATTTTGTTGCTGAATTATTTTAATCTCATTTAATGTCACATTTTAGAAAGGCTAGCAGAGAGAGCTAAGAAGAAATGGTGGTATGCTCACAAAATGGGAAAAGTGTGCACCTCCTGAGAAGTAAGAATATAGAGGGAAAGTAGTATGAAAAAATACACAGGATATATTTAAGAGGAAGGAGACGGTTATGAGAGGGGATGTATAAAGTGGNTGTTCTTTGGGGAAAAATAATATATATTCAACTGTGTTGATGTACTTGTCTATGGCAGTCTTTGGCAAACAGGATTAAGGATTTATTTCCCCTTTTGGTTATATTTACTGTTAGAATAATATGCTAGGGGAAAAATATGCTGTGCATATAATTCTACCCTTGGGAGTTTGGAGGTAGAAGTTCGATTTTATCCTCNGCTACATAGCAAGTTTTAAGCTAACCTGGGCTACTACAAGACCTTTTTAAACAAACAAACATGGCCGGGGATATAATTCATTTGGTAAAGTGTAAAATGAGGACCTGATTTTATTCCCCCAAACCCGTGCTTTAAAAACAAAAAGAAACAAACAAATACTGAACTGGTGGCACGAACTTGTAGTCCCAGCTGGGGAAGTAGAGACAGACAGAATCTCAGGGACTCAGTGACTAGCCAGGCTAGTCTATCTGGAGAGCTCCTGGCCAATCAAAGACAATTTCAGAAAACAAGAGGGCTGATGCTGAGGACTGAGGACCAACAGTCCAGGTTCTCTTTCTTTCTCTCTGTCTCTCTCTCTGTCTCTCTGTCTCTGTCTCTATCTCCCTCTCTCTGTCTCTGTCTCTCT
>LZPO01034970.1:144296-154306 GCA_001675575.1 Neotoma lepida
ACACAGCTTCCCAAAGACAAATTATCTTCACAGAAGAATAAGGAAAATGGTGTTAGAAAGACAAAGATCATAGATAGGTATCTACTACAGCACTCTATCCTGTTTCATATTTATTATTTTTCCTCAGTAACTCTTTTAAAAAAACACTGTTCATTTCCCATAGCTCAGAGGACCATAGGCATCAGGGTAAAAAATGAGGAGAGGCAGCCCACCAATGAGGGTCAGAGTTCTGACCCCAGAGTCTGGCAGATCCCGGCTCTCACTTCACAAATCATGCCACCTTAGACAAGACAGCAACTTCCCAGGTGGTTAGTAATGCCTACCTCCAACGTGCCATGGGGAACAAACCCGCCATCATGTGGGAAGCCCTTAATGTGTGCCTGGCTCACCAAACATGCTAAGCACTTCATCTATTGCCCACATGCGATACTGGCTTGTCTGTGGGACTCCCACGGCTTGTGTGGTTTTGTTACCCTTCGCATCNTTCCCAAACTACCCTGGGCCCCCTCCATCTTACCTCTACAAGCACACGCTGCTTCCCGGTCTGGACTGTCTGCCCCATGCCCACCAGTTCCCAGTGAAGGAGATTTCCCAGACCTAACCTAACCGTAGGTCTATGATTTTCTTCCACAGAAACCTTCTTTTTGCGTTGTTGCCCCTCCCCAGTTTGTAATGATCCGATGATTTTGTGTGATTTTCCTAACCATAAGCTCCCCTTTATTATAAGTAGGACTTGGGCAAAGATTTCTTAGTAAAGACAGATTACTGCGATGTCAGATATTTTCTGGACCTGTTTAAGGGTACTTGGGACTTGGTTGAAGCTGCAGTGAAGACAACAGCTAGACGGNTAGNGATGGGGTAATATTGCAGAGGACTGAAGAGCAAAGGCAGGCTGGTCTTGACCTTAGGGCCTTTTGGTTAAATGGGGAGAAAGTACTGTGTGTGGCCCGTGAACAGATGCCAGGCATGGGACATTCATGGTAGTCTAGTTTCAACATTTCCACTAAAGTAGATCATGTCTACAGGTAGCATTTTTGTGCTCGCTCTCTCTCTCTTTCTCTCTCCCTCCCTCCCTCTCTGCTTCTCTCCCCCGCCCCCACTGTGGCCTTGTCTCTGAATATGGGGTCCAGGGGGTATTGGTCATATTACCTGTTTATTACACAATTCCCTCAAGTATGTTGAATGGCCACATTATAAATAATGGCTATTATTGCTGTCTAGACTTAACAAATGGCTATTTAACAGGCAATGAAATAATTTATCCACAGTTCTTATACTATAATTACACACACACACACATTTAAGGGGCAAATGTTAGGGCTCAAGTTCAAAATACAAGTCTTGTTCACAGTAGTGAATTATTCTCTGTAGACAGTGAATGTTAGTATGAAATACAGAACAAACACACCTCAGTTTTTCAAGGATCCTGCTTTGGTTGTCATCATAATTCCAGTCCATGCTGATTGGAAAATATTAAGTACCATGTCTGTTCATTAACTTCAAATTATTGCAAGTTTATTATAAAACACTGTAGACATTTTGACATATACTCCCTAAGTTATCTTCTCCTATTATGAATTGTTTAAAGTATGGTATTACAATCATACTGTACATATGTCATATAAACTGTTCTTAAATTTTAAAAATACTGTGGTGTGTGTGGTGTGTGAGTGTGTGTGAATGTGAGGGGTGTGAGGTGTGTGTGTGTGTGGTATGTGTCTGTGTGTGTGGTGTGTATGACTGTGTGAGTGTGGGGGTGAAGTGTGTATGGAGTGTGTGTGTGTGTGTATGATATGTGCCTGTGTGTGATGTGTGTGTGAGTGTGAGAGGGTGAAGTGTGTGTGTGTGGTATGTGAGTGCGTGTCTGCGTATGAGTGTGTGAGAGAGTGAGGTGTGTGTGTGTGTGTGTGTGTGTGATGTGTGTGTGTGAGTGTGTGTGGTGAGTGTGTGTCTGTGTATGAGTGTATGAGGGGTGAGGTGTGTGTGTGTGTGTTTGCTGCAAACCATGAGGACATGAGTTCTATTCCCAGGACCCATATGGGTGGAAAGAGAGAATTGACTCATCAGAATCATCTCCTGACCTCTACCCATGCCCCCCTGTTACAAATAAGTAAATAATTAAAAACAAATGTTTTGGCTTTTCATTATTTAGTTATCTTCTCCGTTTTCAGAAAGATATCATTCCAGTCATTATCCATCGTTCTTTTTACGTTGATTCGAAACCTCATTTCAATTATATTCAAATAAATTACAACCAGATACCACTAAGTNGTTACTGAAAGATAGCACTGAGGTTTTTGAATTTTTGAATTGCCGAGTACTGAGTTGGAACTTAATGTAATTCTTCTAAATTAAGAGTTGGTTAAGTTGGTTGACTATAGTCCATCAAAAGTAGAACATACTAACAATATGTGACTTTTCAAAATTTTCTGATTCNNGATATGATAGGATGTGAACTTAAACAATAAATGACCAGAGGCCTGGNGTGGTCTCTCTGTGTAAGGCACACGCCTTAGCTTTGTTTAGTATTGTGCAGTTAAAAAGCAAAGCCTTAGTCCATGCAGCAGCTGCCCATGTGTGCTGTCCTTGTTTAACTGGATAAAGTACACTGGAGTTTCCANGTAAAAGCAGAGCCTCTGTAAAAGTCCTGCCCTTGCTTGCTCACAGTTTTTGCTTTGTTCTCTTGNCTGTCTCTGGCATTCTCCAGAGTTGCTGGGCTCCTTCACGCCCCCTGGGTGGTGTTAAAAGAGTTGCTGATTCAAGAGGTAGAGCTCACGCTNGATTCAGAGACNTGGTATTAGGAAGGATCTATTGGACCAAACAGAAAGTTGAATATAATTTAAAGGTTTGTTTGCATTTCGGAAGCACAAAATGAAGTGTCTGGCTCACTGTCTGTGTTTCATTTGAAATAATGAGTTACATTGTCTAATAGTGGAGGACAGAAAAATAAAATCCTACATGAACCCAACTTGGCAAATTCCTCCTTTTCCCCGAGTTTTCCATCTAAAGAGTTTGAATAATCAACCTAGTCCTTAGGGAGCAGAAAGTCTGAGCTGGGTTTTTCTCCGAGTGAAGAGGCAGACTGATTCCAGCGGAATAATATGCAGAACTGCAGGTAAGAAACGACTCTGCTTGGCACTGACACATGCTCACACAAGTCAGCTCTCTGTAGAAATTTTCCCATCTGGTGGCAAAGGAGGGTTTCTCAGTTCACTAATTTGAAAACATATGGTTTGGAGCTTTGCTGTTATGGTTTNCGTTTTGCTGTGTAGTTCTAGCTGGCCTCCAACTTGAAGCCACCTTCCTGTCTGTGCTAAGACTACCGGGGTGTGCTGCCTTACCCAGATGACAAATGTGCCTTTGGTGGAACACAGCTTTNGTATGCTCTATAGTATTCTTTTCAGATAATATACAGAGACATGTAACAGGTGATACTAGCCTGTGATANTGTCAGTCTTCAATCAGATAGAGCAACAGTAGATCTGAAATGGCTTGTGTTCTGTAAGAATCGCATTATCTTTCAGTAGCATTTTGAAATTAACAACAAAAATTAAATAGGTGTGGCGGCACATGCCTTTAATCCCAGCACTCAGGAGGCAGGAGCTGAAGATCTCTGTGAGTTCCAGGCTATCCAGAGATATACATAGTGAGAGCCCTTCATCCTCACTCTTGGCTTAGTGAAGCTCATTTTTCACCAGTAAGTAGACAAGCAACGGCCTCTCTGCTAGTTAGATGTGTAAAACACTTTTCCTGAGGGCCATTCATTTCCAGGCTTTTTTAGCTTGTGTTTGTAACACATAGCTTAGTTTAACTCCATATTAAGCATTTGCCATTGGCAGGTCTGTCACACATCAATGACACAAAGTCCCAGAAGAACATGTTTAATTGAAGCATGAGGACTACAGAAAAAGCTTCCAAAGCAGTATTTTGATNACAAATAAAATTCAAAGCGAGGCATCTAGTTTTAAGGAGTAGGTATTTTTTCCTAATTAGAAAGAAAAATGAGAAACCTGCCACTTATTCTAGCATAATTCTGTAAATGTTTCCATGTGCAGTGCCAGAGAGGAAAAAAAACCTGAGCCCAGTACATTCATTAGAAAAAGGGGAAAGGAGAGAGTAGGAGAAAGGCCATTTTCCTGGAGGCTTCCTCGAGCTGGAACTCAGAGATGCACAGTCATCCATGGTGTCCGCAGGAGAACCATTTTCTAGTGGTCACGATCGAGGAGAGGTGTCATCACGAAAGGTAACAGCGTCATGCAGTGTGCATCGCCTGCACAGCTCCATCAGCTATGAGTAGATAGATACGTGTATATAGATATGTGTATATAGATATATAACGCCTTGCCGGTGTCCCATGGTTAATGCATCGCTTACGTATAGACATACATACTGACCGCAAAGAGATCTCAAGTAGCTGCTCACCTTTCCAGATAGCAGTGCTTTGTGTTTTTAGTTTTTATACTGGGTCTAATGTATCCTAAGCTAGCCTCAAACTGACTATGTAATATACAGGATAATACTGTATTCCTGATCCTCCTAACCCCGCCCCCCAAATACAGGAATTGCTGGCATGTGCCTCCATGCCTGGCTCTACGAATACTTTTTAAAAATAGCTTACGAAGTCAGTTTCCCTACAGCACTTTCATACAAAGTTTTGGTTGGCCTGTCTCTCCCTCCCCTATCTCCTTGCTCTCCAACTCCATGTCTCCCATCCCTACTTAAACCTTTCCACCTAGTACTTGTTCATAGTGTCTTATTTTAAGAATTTCTTCCCTTGATTTCTACCATGTCTGTCTCCATTTTGTAAGTGAAGAAGTCAGAGCACTTTGCTCCCAGCTAAACAAAATCAAGCAAAGAGAAGTTGCTGAGCATAGAACAGTGCACACGCCAGACATGCCTGGGGGTCTTCCTAGACTGCCGGAGAGTTGAAATAGTCCCACCCTTGTCTTGGAATGACTGTGGCAGAGCTTTTTTCCTGCAGCCTAAGAGATGGGCCTTGGCTTCACTTCCACTGAGGAGGACAGGGGAACAGGTCACCTGTAGGACATACCCTTAACGTCCTTTCTCCCTTGTCCCATGGGTCCCTGCTGACCTTACTTCTCCTTTATTAACTGTGTTACACATGTATGTGCTGTTTCAAATTACCTGTGCTGCACAGCAGATCTTAGTGGAAATAAAATTAGCTTAAAAATAGGAAGTACCTCTGATTAGTTCAACAAGGCCATGGTCAATTCAATTAAAGTGTTAAAATATATTTCAGAAGAAAGGAGTTTAAGATCATAAACTAATTCCACACAGTTGTTCTAAGCACTCACTGCTTTCCTGGGACAGTGCGCTGTGCTCTGTGCTTTGAAGATAACTACTGTTTTTTTAAATGCCTATTTAATAAAAATATGCTTCAGAATACTGTATTTAACATCAAAGATCATTACCATGAACTTTGTGGTTGACAGTTTTAATTTCACTTAAGTATGGGATAAGCGAGTCTTACTAGATAGCTTGCAGATAGATAAAAATTGCAAACATCCAAATCATGGTATGCCTCTGTTTCTAGCTGATTTTCCTCTGTACTACAGAAAGTCTCCCTGGATTTTTACCCTTTATTGTAACTGCTTTAGACTGGTAGGCTTTATCACTGAAAGTGACTAAGGACTAAGGATAAATCAGAACAGCACAAAGCTTGTTCTCCTCAGAAAAGGCTACCAAAAAGTCCAGGGTCGACCGGGCNGTGGTGGCGCACGCCTTTAATCCCAGCACTCGGGAGGCAGAGGCAGGTGGATCTCTGTGAGTTCGAGGCCAGCCTGGGCTACCGAGTGAGTTCCAGGAAAGGCGCAAAGCTACACAGAGAAACCCTGTCTCAAAAAAACAAAACAAAACAAAACAAAAAGTCCAGGGTCCCCTTAAGATCAAGCTTAGNTAACATCTACTTTAAAAATAACTTTACTGCTGGGCAGTGGTGGCGCATGCCTTTAGTCCCAGCACTTGGGAGGTGGGAGGCAGAGGCAGGCAGATATCTGAGTTCAAGGCCAGCCTAGTCTACAGAGCAAGTTCCAGGGTCTACAGAGCAAGTTCCAGGACACCCAGGGCTGCACAGAGAAACCCTGACTGAAAAATGATAATAATAAATACATAAATAAATAAAATAATAATTTCTTGATTTAAAAAAAAATCCCCAACTGGCTGTGGTGTTGTACACCTATAAATCCTGGCGTTCAAGTTTGAAGGGAGCCAGGGAGGTGTGAGTGTGAGCATGGGGTATGTGCCCTATAACCAGTGGCATCTAGGATGCCAAGAGTATTAGCCTGACCAAGATTCAAACATGGTTATTGGACACAGACTTATCTTCATAATTTTCAAAACTTGTATTTATTAACACAAGTTACATTTTCAGATACATATGCCTTCTCTTGGCACATTAGGTGGTAATTCTATTGACTGTGTTTTAAATTATTTGGAAACCAGATTTATAATATCAAACCTAAACTCCAAGGCTGAAATGTATGCACCTTGAATTATTGGAGGGAAAGAGAGGAAGGAAGGGTGATACCCTTTGAGGGGTGCTGTCAGGGACGAATGTATTTCCCTCTTTGCTGGGCAGGATGAAAATGGAAGTCTGGTAGACCTGATCTTGCCTGAAATAGTACCACAAGAAAGCAAGTGAAGTTGTGAGAGTCATGGTCCCATTCTTCACTGTTAGTTTATGTAGACAGACGCCACGTGCAAGCATCTCCGTGGTAAAGGAATGGGGACAGATTTAAAGGTGCCTGACTCTGGGTTTCAACTAATAGGCTAATTTCTAATGTTGTGGCTTCTAAAAGGAATTTTGTTCATAACTGTTTTAAAACTGAGCTACAGGAGACTGGAAAGATGAGATGGCTCAGCAGTTAAGAGCACTGGCTGCTCTTCCAGAGATCCTGGGTTAATTTCCAGTACCCAAATGGCAGTTCATAACTGTCTGTAAATCTAGTCTCAGGGGATTTGATGCCCTCCTCTGGCCTCTTCGGGCACTAGGCACACATGTGGTGCACAGACATACATGCAAACACCCATACACATAAAATAAATAAATTAATAAAAACTCAAAACTGAGCTGAATTTTAATTTCAGTTATTTCCTTTCATTAAATATACAATTGTTAAAAACATCCAGCAAAATAATAAAATTTTTGCCTTCATTCTTTGGATTTTTCCATATATATATGTTCCAGTTGTGCACATCTGGCAATATCAAGGTCTTCATTCAGCCTTTACAGCACATCACTGTATTGTTAACCAAGTTCAATTATTCAACTTTCCACCGAAATTGAAGAACTTTTTAAAAGTTAAAAACCCGTTGATTTGCCAGACATAGTGTGGCTCAGTAGTCTATCCTAGCACCTGGGAGGTGGAAGCAGGAAGACTTCAAGATCAGCCAAACAAGCAAACAAAAAACAAAACCACCCAAAAACATACAAACAAAAACCCCTAAACGACAAACAACAATAAACCCAAATCAATAGCATATTTTGAGGTTATTGTAGATAATACGTGAAACGAAACCTCAGTCAAATTAAAATAATAGCTTGGCAACTGTGCAAAGCATTTGTCACAGATCACCCTGTAAATGCCAGCCACAGTCCAGGGATGTCAGTTTCACATTGCCTAGAGTGATGGAAAGAGATGAGGCCAGGGGAGGAGGAAGGGGCCTGCGGCAGTCACAGCCAGTAGAGGGGAGCAGTTTTACCAGGCCGGCCTGACTCCACAGCCACTGTCATTCCCATTCTCCTCAGACACAACAACCGCCAGGGCGTGCATCTTTCTTTTGGGCATTGTTAGGTTATGCCAAAGAGACACAGCAAGAACCTGAGGATTTACTTCAGATGCATGAGGGGTACAGCTATCTTTTTGTGGGCGTTACTGACTCTAGAACCACCCTCGGTCTGGTGGCTCCTGGGAAGGGTGATTTTAGTTAACATCCAAGACATAGAGGGNGCTTCATTCACTTCAGCTGGGAAAGAAGCACAAAATTAGCATTTTCAGGGCATCAAAGGGGCCACATCAGAACTTGGCACAGCAGCAGTGGCTTTGAGTCCAAATACATGCCCTGGGCTACTAGGACTGATAAAGAGAAGAGGNACTAAAAAATTCTGGCTGAGGGTATATTTCTTTACCATGTTTTAAAACCCNTGACTGTGTGCTCGGTGCATAGATCTTCCTTTAATCTTAGTTGAATTACTAAGTAAAGTAAACGTTGGGTTAAAACACTCAGACCCATAAGTTGGACATGTGCTCTGATTTCAAGCTATGCAGGTACACCCANCCCACCTCCTCCTTGTAGGGGTGTTTCCTTGACTGCTCACTGGTTTTGAAACTTCTGTGTAGGAATGTTTATCCACAGGCCAAGCAAANGAGTTGACTTTCAGGGCCTGGAGAGAGGGCTCAGCAGTTAAGAACACTTGTTGCTCTTCCAGAGGACCCAAGATTGGTTCCCAGCACCCATGTGGGGTGACTCATGACCACATGTAACTCCAGATGTGAAGTGCTACCCCCTGCAGGTATATGCATACATGTGGTGTACACTCACAGGTGCACACGTGGTTTTGTTGTTGTTTGTCTTAAAGGTTAGCTGTCATGAGCTATGGCTCAGTGGCAGAGCACTGGCCAGTATGCACAAGGTCTGCTTTCCAGTCCCCAGCACTGGAAAAAGATGTTGGCCAGAAAACTGTCAGGACATCATTGCTAGTGTCTTGAGGGCTTTGAGGTCCATCATTCCTTCTTCAGAAAGGACTGCTGCAAGTGTTCCATGGTCACGTCACGAGACATGGCATGAATTGAACAAGTTTTGTTTTAAATAAAAATGATGCTAAATTTCATCTTGTAGCTTCTATTTAGATGACTTCAATGTTTTTTTTCTTTTTTAAGTTGTAAAATCGGTAGACAGATGCAGGGGACAAATATAGGAAATCAAGGACCTCTGAGCTATTTTTGACAGTTTCAAATTAAGTTTGCAGCTGTTGTTAGTGTCAGAACTTAAATAACTTTGCTCTGTTAAAAAATAAATCCAAAACATATGGATTTCAGCAAATTCTATGTTTGTTGTTGGTGCTTATTAAGGAAAGGCACTTGGGTCAAAAAATTAAAAAGTTCTCAAGGCTGTGAAAACAATCTCCCTTGTTGGCAGGAAACTGATGACAGTATCACCAAGCTATCTGTCCTCAAAACTTTCTGATGATTTTATCTATCTATCTATCTATCTATCTATCTATCTATCTATCTATCTATCTATCTATCTATCAGGTTTTTTGAGACAGAGTTTCTCTGCATAGCTTTGGCTCTCCTGGAACTCATTCTGTAGACCAGGCTGACCTCAAATTCATAGAGACCTGCCTACTTCTGCCTCCCAAGTNCTGGGGNTAAAGGTGTGTGGGTTAAAGGTCTCTGCCCTCAAAACNGTCTGATGTTTTGCAATAAACGTAGTCTCCTTNCTAATGGAGCAGAAGCAGTTTTGAGACCAGGTTTTAATTCTGTTGTTTTAATTACATCTGTTTTATTTTATCTTATTATTGTATGTGTGTTCTCACACGTCATTGCATGAACGCAGAAGTCAGCCACAACTGGGGAATGTAGTTCTCTCTTTTTACCAAGTAGGCTCTATGGGTCCAACTCAAGATATCATGCTTGGCAGCAAATACCTTTGCCCATCTTGCCAGCCTAAATAATGTTCCTTTCAGAAACAGAAACTCATGTCTACAAAGACATTCTGAATCTTTTAATTCCTCTCTCAAGCTTTTGAAATGTATGTGCAGAAGGAAGCCCATCTATGGTGAGAAAAGTCNCCTTTCAGACTCCCAAAGGNGGTCTCCCTTCTNCTCGAGTCCACAGCAGAGTGTGCCTTTCACCAGCTGANATCTTCCCTGTTCCCTGCAGTCAAAATTGCAAGAGTAGCAAAGTGTCCTTGAGCCAGGAGAAGGCAGTGGGACTGGGGTTTGGAGATGGCCTTAAAAACCAGCTTGTGGGGGCTGGAGAGGTGGC
>LZPO01034970.1:160374-174249 GCA_001675575.1 Neotoma lepida
TTATTTTAAGGATGCCCAACTCCAAAAAGGTCTTTGGAAGAATAGTCCTATATTAAAGGAGTCAGTCTATAATTATTTTTAAAAATCCATTATGCCAGAAAGAAAATGCAAATGAAACACATTTATAGGCTTTCTTTTTTCCCAAGAAAATGTTACGCTTTCTGCTTTAAAAGTATCTTGATTATTTTTCCCAGCAAATGGCATGAGTGACTTGTTGGGAAAAGCCACCAGGAGAAAGGGAAGAGGGCAAACAATAAATGGTAATCTTTTCTCAAGCTGGCATTTCAGTCATNGTAAGTGTTCTGTATCTTGGATAGTCTCCGATTGTGCCTTCATCACGCAGCCATGCCACAAACCTTTGTCTAGTTCCTGTTGTGCTCAAGCTGCTGAGGCAGTGTTGAGATGAGGCACCAGGCACAGCACCCNTGTACTGTGTCCTNGGAGTTAGCCTCCTACCACAGCGCAACCACAGATGGCAAACACTTTAATATGAAGGGGGAACAGAACACGGGGTGGGGTGGTCATGACAGGGACCACTGGACCATTCTGCTCCATGCTGGAGTTTTCTGGAACTTTATTCTGGTTTGTTTTAAATTCAGGATTTCACTTTCCCTTCCCAGCAGCCCTTTGGCTGTTTGCGTGCTTTGTGTCCAAGGGTGCTTTCCAGCTTTCCCTCGTGTGAGCCTAAATGCATCTCTAGACAGTCTCCCAAAATAGAATTTTCCATTCCAGATTGAGAAACTGGAGCTGAGATGGAGAATTTAGGGTAAATGCCATCGAACTTTCATTTGAAGTTGGAAACTCTCACGACAGAGAGCCGGTGTGGCCACTCTGGCTTGCAGGCCTTTCACTGGCTAGCCTGGAGCCAGGGCCAGCCACCCCAAGGTGGCTGCACTCCCAGGGAGTGAATGGAATTGTGGCTAGTGTAGCAGTTGGCTTTAGCCAGCTCCTGCGTGTACACCTGCCCTCCATTCCTCCAGCTCCCCTGTGTACACCTGCCCTCTGTTCTTAGCAACAGTGTATTGGCTTAAGTCATCTCCTGCATGTACCACTGCCCTCTGTCCCTTGGTTTTGTAAAGAATTCAGGATATTCCAGGACTCCCAGCCTGCAGACCTGAGCAACTGCCTGCCATGTTGTGGATTAGAAACACAAGTCCAGAGGGCAGAGGTCTTCTAGCCAGTTAGTGGCAGAGACAGAACCAGAAGCCAAGGCCAGCCTTTCCCCTTGGCCAGAGAATCAGAACAGAGGACTACAGCCTCATAAGAACTAGAAGCCACCNTCTCTGTCCGGCACCTCCTCTTCCGTTCCAGCATTCTGACACCTCTCTTTCCATCTGTTTGAAACCAGGTGATTCTGAGATGTTTCCTGAATGCTCNGCCCAGAGCAAGTTTCTCTCCAGATGACTGAAGCTCTAACCTAATGGTTCTCAACCTTCCTAATGCTGCAACCCTTTAATACAGTCCCTCCTGTTGTGGTGACCCCCTAACCATAGAACTATNANTGTGGCTGCTTCATAACTGTAATTTTGCTACTGTTCTGGATGGTAATGTCAGTATCTGATATGCAGGATGTCTGATCGTCGACCCCTGTGACCCACAGGTTGAGAACCGCTGCTCTCAGGAAAGGCAAGCCTATCTATGAAGCAATCCTTTGTCCCTCGTTCTGTGGATGAGGGTGCGCTTTCTGATTCAGTACACGTTGTAGCCCCATGTATAAAACTTGGCCCCAGACCTATAAAGGTTAACTTNAGTGCTGCAGGGGAGATTTATGACTTTGCCTCGACTTGCTTTTTCTTTTTTCCCCAAACAGTAGCTTGTTTGTATAAATTACCTTATGCATGATATTCAGACCTACTTGAATTTTAAACAGATGTCCAAGGTGGTAGTAGAGGGTACGCTAATAGGAGAGTGTGCTATGCTAAGATGTTGCTGTGTGATAAGGTTCACGGTGCCTTTAAGCTTATAGATCCTCCTGCAAGAATGGAGACTCCTTTACAAAGATACAGTTGGGCGGACACTCTGCCACTTCCCCTCTCCCATTCCCTTCTTCCTCCTCAGAGCCATAGTCTCTGTTCTTTGCATTGTCCACCATCACCATTACAACAGATTATTTTCATGAGAAACGTACTAACTGTGCTTCAGTCATGATTTAAATGAGTTTCCACTATCGTTTGTTTATCCAGCTAACTTGTAAAAATTCATGAGTGACAAACTGTGGATTGATTCGAATGAGGTCGACATCATTCTAGCTCGTATCTTGATACAAACCGTAGGAACAGGCACTGTAATCTTAGCGCACTGGGTATCCTCAGGTGGGAATTTACCTCGTTCTCTGGCTAATGAGCACAAATTAATACTGTCAATCTAGTGATTGAAGGCAGCTATAAGCTTNTGTCTGGTCTGGCACATGACTGGCCATAGCCATCTTCTGTTTCTGTGCATTAAATCAACGCAGATGCTGTGGCTTTGTAAACGCCAGCAAACATTATGTAGGCCGTGCCGTTGGCTCAGTGTGGTGCTGCCTTCAAAGACGGTGTGGTGGGGATTTGAGGTTAGTTCTTCCAGAAGATTCTTCCTTACAGTAATAGGATAATAATAGCCCAAAAATTATTACATGCAATAAAACAAACCAGGCCAAGCAAGAGAAGAGCTGCCGACTGGTATAAGAAGAAAGGCAAAAAAGATTATAATAGTGAGGAGAGGTAGGATTAGAACCAGATGGACTCATTTGTCAGTGGTCAATTTGAGGGGAATAGCCGCCTGTGCAAGCAGGAGACCTTTTCTGTCTTCTGTCTGGAGAATACACCCCGATCCCTGTGAATGGGTGTACCCCCAATCCAAAATGTTCCAAACCCCTTTCCAACTTTTGTTTGCAAGGGTCATGTGTGTTATTGCTTTGTGCTTTGTGCTTATAACTTGATCTGCTTAGTGTTTGCGCCAAGTATTCCCTGTCCCCCAAATGACAGGTGATCCGCCTGTTATGTGTCCGTCTGTCGAGACATTAATGAAGACTCTGAAGTCAGGGAGACAGCAGCTGCCCTGGAGCTTTCCTGTTCCTCACTTCTCCTCAGCAGGACAGAGGTTCATTTATACTCATGGAGGCAGCACTTGCTGCAAAATGGAGTTTAAGCCCAGAGTTATGGAATGTGCCTGCAGTCACAACTCCTAGGGAGGCTGAGGGGGAAGATTGCTTTGCCTCNGAAGCTGGTGTCCAGGCTATGTAGAAAGAAGGAAGGGAAAGGAAAGAAAGAGCTAACCCTTTATTTTGACTGTGGAAATATTAACCAAAATAAATTAAATATATATTTTTTTAAATCTACTGAACTAAAAGCCAAAAGTTTANCAAAAATATTGATATTGAAATAAAAATGGAGCTAAGTGGAAGAAACTTCAAAGTTAATCAACAGAACTTAGCTTCACATGATGGCTGTGTTTCTAGAATAGAGGGGTAAAAATAAAATTGAAAGTCCTTTAAGTGGGCTGTCAGAAATGGAGCTCTGTGCATAAAAAATGTGTTGAAATTGCAGAAACTGCATAAGTAAAATTAAGCATTGCCTGTCTCCAAAACGGGTCAGCTTAGATATTAGATGATGAAATGGCTCTGATTTCGAAATCTCTCATTTCATGTTTATTTTTTTTAAACCCCTCTTTTGCAAACATTTTGGGAAAGTTCTGTGCATTAAAATCAGTCCCACAGCAACATCAAAAGAGCAGTCCTCCTAACCCATTAAGGACAGGCTGCCATCCACTTGAGAAAGACATTTCGATGGAGATGAGTGAGCTTCTCAGTTATGCTTGCAGGGTGTTTCGGGGAGGGGTGCGATTTACCCATCAATGTGAGGCCTTTGTGGGAAACAGGAAGACACACAGGGGTCCTGGAAGAATTTTGCAGGAACCAGCTACTGAAATGTTGCAGATGCTCTTGGCTTTTATCCCACAAACGTGGCACTTTCTTAGAGCTGGTAACGAAAGTTGATGTTGTCTAAAAATCAGTGGTCCCTAAGCCAGTCACAAACTGCAGTTGTCTGTGCAGAGTAGATGGACTACAACCGTGTGCATCACAATTCCCACTTTACTGAGCACGTGGGATATGCTGGAGACTTCTGTGTTGTAGGAGAGGTTTACCGTGTGATGCTCCCAATTCTAGCTCAGGGAGCGTCTACTACTGTCTGATAATTAGTAATAAAAACAGATTACTTCCCAGCTACACTATCTGACACCCAGTTCTCTTGTTCATATTACAAACAGAAAATTTTCCTTAGAGATGGTTGGTTTTTGCCCATGTGGACTCTGAACTCTTGGGATCAAGCAATCCACCTGCCTCCACTTCCTGAGTTTCTGGCACTACAAGTATTAGGCAGACCCAAATAACATTTAATCCATTTTATAGACATTTTTGGAATACCTGTGCATGACAAAACAATTCCATCTTTGCTGAATCACTGGACTGGCCTCCAGCCCACAATACATACATGCCTGTATGCGCATGTGCACGCACACGTGTACACACACACACACACACACACACACACACACACACCTCCAAATCCTGCTGCCCACGTGGAACCATGGAGGAGTGGTGGTTGGTAGCCTTCTAGCTCATGACTGAGGAGCTATGCGGTGGCCACAGAAGCTGAGCAGCCATGTGGTCCTGCCTGCATGAAAAGAAAAATGGAATTGTTAACTGGAAAAACACTGGAGACTATTTGAAAATGAATGCTGTCTAGATTGCTAAGGAATTTCCTTTTCTGAGTGGCTGTCACTCTCTGGTGTTCAGTTGCATGCCTGCCACATGGGAGAGACCTGCACCCTGCCTGCAAATCAGTCCTCTCCCCTTACCTGGGGCACCCATGGACATCCCCACCAGCTGGGACATGTCTTCCCATCCGGGAGGCAGCCCCCAGTGGCCTGCATAGCTCAGATCCTCTGCTAGCTGGATCTGGTCATGGAGGCTGGTACCACGTGATTCCTAGCTGGGATATTCTCCCTAAAGTCACTGGACTCCTAAACTAAGTCTCCCTGTTCTCTGCCCACCCCCTTGCCTCCATGACTCAATGAGACAAGACCAGGAACTTGCCTGGCTCTACAGATATTGTGTGTTCGGCCCCCAGCTTCCTGGCTCTCCAAGAGTCCTCCTCTTTTATGACATTTTCTCTCAAACCCTTCTTTTCCTCACCTTGTTTCCTCTGTTTAAGGAAACTCATATTCCCTCATCATCTGTTAACATTTAGAACTTCTAAAATCACACTTGATCTTTTTGTGAAGGAGTGTTTTGTTGTTGGTTTTTTTTGTTTGTTTGTTTGTTTTGAGAAAGAGTCTCACTCTAACCCAGGCTAGTCTGGAACTTGCCATGTAGCCAAGATTGGGCTGGAACTCACAATAATCCCCCTGCCTCCGCCTCCTGAGTGTTGGATTCCACTCCAGCTCAGTGGCCCTTACTTATGAGTGTGTGTGGACAGGCCTTCTCTTCAGATGTTCTGTGTGGTGCCCCCTGTTAGGTCTGCATTGTGATATTCTGTTTGGGGGGAAATTCCAGGGATTTTTAGTGTGTCTTAATTTCTTTACTACCCAACACTCCAAAGAACCTATTCTCTTGTGTAAACCAGTGTGAGGGAAGTCTGAACTTGCTCACCCCAGGTGGAAGTAACTGAGCCAGGACTTCCCTAGATAAGTAACAGGTGTGAGGTGTTGCCAGCAGCCCCTTCTCTTTGACAGCTGAATTGAGCCATAAAAGTTCAGATAGTTTATGCAGGTCTGCAGGAGTCCAGATATAGATTGCTAATCCCGGGGCTTAAAATGTGCTGATTTCAGCCGAGGATGCTTAAAATGAATTTTTATTGTCTCTTGTCTTTGGCCTAGGTGACAATGTTCAGCTTGCCCTATAAGTCAAAATTAATTTAGCTTACCATTATCCACGGATTTAACCTCTTCTGTTTGCTTTCGAGTCAAATCAGAGTTCATCATGATCATATGTTTCAATTTATGTTTTAAAATAGTACAAGATGGCCAGTCCCTGGGATGAGAACCCTTTCAACCAGCTTTAATGTCAGTGTAATTGCGAAGTCTGCACAGTCTGCTTCTAAACTGAATTTTGCTTCAGAAAAGCAAAACGAAGCAACATGTGGTTTGTGTGTCTGCTAGTCTCCTTAGCCTGGCTTGCATTAGGAAGCTCTGGAAGCTGTGGAGAGCTCTCTAAAGAAAAGCCGAACAGGGAAGGAAGGACACAGGGAGGAGAGACAGCTAAAGCCCTCCAGAAAATCACGTTCTGATGTAAAGTGTGGGTCCTTGGTAGTTGGGAGTAGAGAACAGAAAAAGAAATAATTTTTAAAAGTCATACCTAAGACGTACCCCAGTTAAGTAGATCCCAGATTTCTCCCTTGAGGACTATTCTAAAAAACAAAACCATCTTAAGAGAAAAAAATAAAGACAAAAGGCAAAACCCCTAACTATCCATCATTCCCAGGCCGTCCTCTCCATTAACGCTGGTTCCTCAAATAAAAATGGGGGCTGGTGTGATGGCTCAGTGGTGANAGCACCTGCTGCTCTTCCNGAGGAGTCAGGTTTGATTCTCAGCATCCACATGGTGGTTCACAATTGACTGTAACTCCAATCTCAGGGATTCTGCACCCNTTTGACCTCTGTGAGTGTTTGATGGGTGTGGTGTGGTGCACAGACATAGATGCAGGCAAAATGCCCATGTGCACAAAATAATAAAAACCACAACAAAATGTAAAATAAAATGAAGTCTGCCACCAAGCACCTCCAGTGAGGGTTGTAGCTGCCACACCTGCAGAAGGCTGCTAGAGACAGCATGGCCCAGACCCCAGCCTGCTTTCTCCTCATCGCTCCTAGCAATGTCAGTGGTGGCAGCAGCTACTTCCTCNCCGTGCCAAAAGAGCTCGCAGTCCAGGTAATGCACGTCTGGTTATTTAGAATTTCTTTGCCCCTTNTATTTCCATCACAAAGTTGTTATTCCATAGCTCCAGTGTCCCGGGTTTTTATACATGTGATCATTGTGTTTCCTTTCCTTGAGAACTCCGACTAAGCACCAGAAACAGAAGGATACGTACTATATTTTACATATTATTTTATATTAAAAACATACTGCACAGCTGGGCGGTGGTGGCTCACACCTTTAATCCCGGCACTCGGGAGGTAGAGGAAGGCAGATCTCTGAGTTCGAGGCCAGTCTGGTCTACAAACCAGGACAGCCAGGGCTACACAGAGAAACCTTGTCTCAAAAAAACCAAACCAAGCAAACAAAAATGCCACTATACCTTAGGGATCAGATGCATGTCATTTCGAAGGATCCNGGAATGGCATGAAGATGCTTCTTGGTGCTGCTTATGTAGCTATTTAAAGAAAAAAATATATACATATTTCATTTATTTCTTTTATGCATGGANGTAGGCAAGTGTATGCATGTTCATGTTCACACAGATGCACATGGGAGTGGATACATATATATATATATATATATGTAGAGGTCAGAGATCAAACGTGGGTATGCTTCGCTTGCTGACTGCCTTGCTTTATTGGGCTAAGGTCTCTCACTGACCTGCTNGCTAGGCTGGCTAGCCAGTGAGCCTCGGGGATCTTTTATTTCATTATCCTAGCAAGGAGATTTTAAGCATGGGTGCCCCCATTATGTTTTTTAAATGTGAGCTCTGGGGACCTAACTCGGGTCCTCATGTTTGCAAGGCAAGCACTTTCCTGGTTGAGCTTCTTCCCAGCCAGGGCTGACTGGGAAGTATTGAGTGGTAGCTCCCTCTGAAGAGGCTGTTTAACCATAGTATCAGATCCTTAAAAAAAACAAAAAACGTGCATTGCTTCACATCCCCAAATGCAGTATGGCATATGATGTAAAAACCATCCTGTATGTTACTGTCACCCTTCACTCAATTGCTCCATGCTCTCAAACACACTCTCCCCAAAAGTAGAAGGCTGGTGAGGTAGCTCAGTGGTGGAGCACTTGCCTAGCACACAAAGCCTAGCTCGGATCCCAATGTAACAACATCCTGCACTCTCCCACAAGGCCAAGCATTTCAGAGGTTCCTGGGAACCTATCAGATCTTACTGTAAGAAGACGAAAAGCCTCAGAAATAATTGGCCATAGCGATGTGGCTGAGTCTGTTCTGTCAACAACACTGTAGTCAATCTTACGCCGCCACTGGAGTTTATGTGGGAGGAAGTGGATTCTCCACAAGCCTACATTCCCAGTCCTCATAGGCTCCTGGTGTTTANGCTCATCTGCAGTCCATTTTTGCTGGGCAGCATGTTGGCAGAACTGCCCGTAGGCACTGCCAGATAGCTCACTGATTCTGTTGCTGCTTTCTTCCCCCTCTTTCTTATTGTCTCAACCGAAGAATGTTAGTTGATTTTTTTTTTTTAATGTATTATGGTCCTATGACTTGAACTGTAATCAATTTTATCTGACAAGTTTGTATGGCTGCATTATTTCAGTGTCTTTGGCTTTCAGGAGGTCATGTGAGGTAGCAGAATGGGTTATACAGAGTCTTCGTGGGACAGATCTTGAGGTCTGTCCTTTGTTCCGCGTAATCTNACCTAGTTGAAGAGTTGCTGGGTGAGCCACTGACTACATGCAAGAGTGATANCTGAGTGAGAACACAGGACACACTGACACTGNCTGTCACTAAGAGGCAACAGAACATCTGTCATGCAGTGATCTCAATAAGCCAGTTGTGTTGTGTTTGGACAATCAGATGTGTGTCTGCAGAGATTGGAATGGCACAGTCAACCTCAGAAATTCAAGGAATCTCNACCGCCAGGGAGGCGTTCCTAGTGTTATTTGCCTTTGAGCTACACAAATGTTTGGTTCTGCAGGTCAGCAAAGTAATATATTATCAGTGAGCTGCCCTAAAGGAGGCTGACAGCCATTGCTTCATTGTTGGCTGGAACAACCTGGCATTCAGATTTCTAGAATATTCTTATGTTCTAGTGCTGCTGCTAAGGGAAAAGTTAGGGAAGGCAAAACATTTTACTTAGTGTTTATCAGTTCTGCTATGCTGGGTGTGATAGCACATGACTTTTCCCAGTATCCTAGAGGCAGAGGCAGGCAGATCTCTGTGAGTTTGAGGCCAACNGGGTCTACATTGTGAATTTTGGGCCAGCCAGAGTGCTATAACAGACTGTCTTGAAAAACAAAATCTGCTTTAGAAACAAATGATACAGTAGCTCAAGAGGACATGAGGCTTAGATTTTAATCCAGGCTTTTCTACTAATGTATCTAGCTGATACATTTGAATAGCATTCCTCCCTTTTCTTGTTTGTAAAATGTGGAAAATAATATCCCCTTATGTTGTTATAGGAATTAAAAAAGATATGTACAGGACTGACTGAGTGCCTAGGATTCAACTGCTCCATGAGGGAAAGCTCCAGTATGTAAGGAGGGATCCACTTGGGTTCTTGCCCAGTATATCACTAAGATAATGATACCACATGATATGCCCAAAATAACTCTATAACTGTTCTAGAAAATAAGAAACAGAAGTAACTGTTCTAATACATGATTGACGCCCCATTCTATGCTGATTTAGTTTACCACTGCCTCTAAGTCTCAAACTNTTCNCTGAAAACACTGTGCCAGGTCCTCAAGGAACACCACAAGGAAAAACTCCTTCTCCACAAAGGGTGTGGATGATGTCTGAAGTTCCAGGTCAACCCAGACCCCATCTGTACACCCAGCAAACAGCATCTCCGCACTGAGCATCATGAAGGACGCACACACAGCCATTGTTTTCTCTCAGACTCTCTTTTCTTTCTCCACTCTCTTTTCTTTCTCCACCGCCACCTTCCACCCTTAGCCTAGTGGTCACGCTTTGCCTCTGCATAGGCTCCCTTCAGTTTCACCGTTTGAAGTCCTGAGAGACTGGTGCTGGTCCCCTGTGGCTTTGCCTTTCCCTGTTGTGTCTGGAAAAATTATCTTTCAGTGTAGCCCATAGCCAGCTGCCAGTGGTCTACTTGTATCTTAAAGTCTTGCATCTGAAGCGGAGTCAAGGGATGTTGGGTTGGACAGTTTTTCCCGGAGGATCGTTTTTACACTCTGCCTCAGGATGTACTACTCTTATGACCTGGGAAAGAGTCCACCCTGCTGCCTGGCTTCTGCGCCTCCCCTAAATTATCCATGTTATTCTGTCTTCTCCATCATTGCATCTTCACTGAGCACCGTGAGCTCTCAGAAAGCATCCGGGTTAGAGATGAGATGGCCGAACCCCAAATNATAAACTGACTGCTCGAGGTGGGATGATACTTGCTGTGGTCTGTTAATTCTGCACTGCAGCCTAAGCGTTTTCATTGAGAAAAATCGCTGGACACTGAACCCTTTGGGATAAGATGGCAAGGGAGAATAGGAGCCTTGAGCAGTGCTGACAGGGCTAGAAAACATGCTTCTTTTGTGCTGTGTGGAGCTCAGTGGTGTAGAGCTTGCCACACATGGTCAATTCAGTATCCAGTGTATATAATATATATGTATATATGTATATATTCCACTAATATTAACCAGAATATCCTTGAGATGTACCATCACTGGTGGAGATAGATTCTAAGTGNTCCACGAAGCCTCTGGTCTTTTCCATAGGTATACAGCTGTAGAAAGGGAATCCTGTCACTCTAGGTCCTAGAATTTCTGACAGACAAAAATAAAATGGTGGAGGGCCTGGNGTGAAGAAGACAGCAGTCTTGGGGGAGGGGACTAGTGAGCTATGTGGAGCAGTGCAGACACAGCATGATGGTCTCCTGGACTGTTGTGAATTCAGACCTGAAGGGGGTTAACCAGGCTACGGGTCAGCACAGGGTCAGGAAACAGCCCTGCAGGGCTGCAGACCACCCATTTTAGAGCCAATGATGAGGTGTGACAAGTGACAGGGTACTGAAGGGATGTCCTGGACTGCAGATGGAAAGGCTTCTTTCCTNTCATGGAAATGGGAGAAAAAGCCTGAGGAAGAGATCTTAAGTAAGAACGTGATGTCAGAAGGAGAATGAACACAGGGNTGGGAGACTATTTGCTCTTGTCCCCAGGCANGAGGCCTGCAGGGTAGACAGGAGACATAGGGCCTTGCTGTGTGCACAAGTTTGCCACCAATCCCTGTGCTCAAAGCAGTGCCCACCCTTGCCGAGAAACACCAGAAAAGAGAGAGCTCTTGGAAGTAGCTGGAAAAGTGTAGGCCAGGAGGATGCAGCCAGAGCTCAGAAGGCTCCAGCCACGCCCCGCACCAGGGACACAGGACAAACAGGGAGGGTACCCGTGGGCTCTGTGGCTCAGAAATCAAGATGAGCCTATTAGTTTAGTGTATGTTGGATATCATAAGCCAAAGCAAAAATTAAATTCCTTTAAATATTAAAACTAGAACATTGAAGCCAGGTCTGACATATCATCCTTAGAATCTGAGTGCTAAGGAGGCTGAGACAGGAGGATTGCTGCAAGTTCTAGGTCATCCTGGACTCTAGTCAGTTCCAAGCACCTGAGCTACATAACAAGACACTGTTTCTCACACACACACACACAAACACACACACACACACAAAAACGTATATGTTGAACCTCAAATTAGTTTGACACAGTCACAGCTCCTAAACCAGTCTCCACCCCTTTTACTCCCACTGTTATAGAAAGGGCCTTGGGATCTCAAATAATAAAGAACTGGATAGAATGCTCAGCTGACCTTTTCCTTCTGGGCAAGAGGCTTTTAGCTGCTTGAAATAATTCTTGCTGATGCCCCTCTGAAAATAACTTGGTTAGTTACAGCACCCGGTCACAATGTTCAAAACTGGCCTGCCTGGGTTTTTGACTCTCTTAGCTGGTGGGGAGTTGAAATAGCAAACAGAAACAGATGATGCGTGAAACTGTAGCTCATGACACAAGGCTGCAAACATTCTATAAACTAAAATTTGTCATGGAGCGCTATTACTTTGGTGTTTCATTTAAATGAGGCTAGATTGCAGACCACACCAACCACCACCACTTCACACACACCCTTCCCAGTGCCATTTGGGCCTCTGCNGTGGGACTCAGTTGGGTAGGTCGTCTTCATGGGCTNTGCTGACTTGAAGATGGTGGNCCAATCTCTCTCATAGTGATGATGGGCTTGCACTCTTTAGCCTCTGGTAGGTAAACATTATAATTCATTTTATTTTGTGTCTATGAGTATTTTACCTACATGTATGTATGTGNACCACACACGTCTGGTGCCCTTGGAGGTCAAAAGAGGTGGTAAGGGCCCCTGGGTCCAGAATTACAGATGGTTGATAGCTGCCACGTAGGTGCTGGAAATAGAACCTGGGTCCTGTGCAAGAGCAGCCAGGGCTCTTAACCACTGAGCCACCTCTCCAGTGCCTAAGTACTGTATTTTAAAGGTGATTTTTATTTTGTTTTGTTTTGTTGTTTTTCAAGATAGAGTTTCTCTGTGTAACAACAACCCTGGCTATCCTGGAACTCTGTAGACCAGGCTGTCCTAGAACTCACAGAGATCTGCCTGCCTCTGTCTCCCAAGTGCTGGGACTAAAGGCGTGCGCCACCACTGTCCGGCTAAAGCTGATTATTAATGAAGAGAAAGTTGGAGTTTAGAAATGTAAGTCCTTCTGGTTGCCTTGAGTTCTGTGTCTCTCTTGTTGCAGTTTGACGTTAGAGACTCATGTCAGGGCTTAGCTCCAGTTCCCTCAAAAGCTGTGGGAGTGTGCTGGCTCACCTTGGAATGCCAGGCCTGTCTGTCACCCCTCACCCCTGTACCCCAACCCTGTGCACTGGGCAGCTATACTCCAGCCCTTGACCCCCAGAACACCTTCCTCAGATGAGGCCCTGCCACCCCTGCTCTTGACTACCGTGGTCATTTTCTGGCTCTTCCTATTTGCTGTTCTGGGTTCCTGGCCCTGTTCCCTTCACCCCATCTAACAAGAACACACATGTGGCTATGCCACNCTGCTGTGGGAGTGTCTGTGGGTCCCCACTGCGCTGGAATGGCTGCACAGCCACTCACAACTGGGTCTGCCTTTGGTCACACTTTCTAGTACCTCTGCCTCCCCAGGCCGTCTTTTGTCCCTCAACCTTTGATGGCTCAACTTGGTCCAAAGCTATNCCTCCTTNGGTNCCCCTCAAGTGAGTGTGCTGATTGACAGTACCCCAGTGACATTCCACTGTCACTCTTCTTGATCCCCTCTTGATGTCTTGCTTATTTTATAAATATAAACTTTAAGATGGTAGTCTCAAATGGGTCTACCCTCCCCTAAAAATGCAGATCAGCATTTTACTCTTTACAGTCTCTCAATATTTTGCTGTGTGTGTGTGTGCGGTAAGTTCTCAGTTAAACACTGCGACTGTGATACCTGACTATATCTTGGATAATGTGCCAGGGTACAGCCCTTTCAATACTTTTTAGAAGGTTCGCCTTAATTTCTTCACGTCGGTAGTTTTTCAGTAGTGAAGTTAAAGATGTTTGTAATAAACCCCAGACCCGAAAAGCTGAGACAGTTGAAGGTCAGAATCTGAGGCAACTTTATCCATTATACTGGACTCCAAACCTCCAGCATGTCTTCGGGTGTGAGAAGAAATATCCGAGAGTAGTTGGGAGGGAAGGGTAGAGCAGGCCAAGGTGGCTGCTGGTTTTTACTACCTGTTACCTGAACAAACATCAGGTAAGTACCCCAAGTCTGTATCCTTCACCCNGCTGTGCCTAGATCTCTGAACAGCACAGCTCTAAGCACGTACCTGGTGTTAGTGTCGAGATCAGCAATCAAACTCTTCGATAAAAAACGCAACAAAAGCCACTAGAGCTGATGGAGTGCTGGGAGCAGGCAGCTTGGTGGGGAAGAGGCTGGGGTTTGTGTGTGCAGGGTACAGGGGGAGGACTTCCTCAGAGCTAC
>LZPO01034970.1:178875-194229 GCA_001675575.1 Neotoma lepida
TAGACATGGCTTTGCGTGATTCGTCACAGGCCACAGCATGCAAGCGTAGATCTCTCCAGAAGTGTCTCTGGCAAAGCACCATGCCTTGTCATGGGATTTCCTCCTTTTGTTAAGCGGACTCTTACTGTCCTGGAATGTATTTGTGAGTGAAGTTAGAATGCTGTCGAAGAGGTTCACATTCCCTCTAAGAGGGAAAAACTAGATAGTGTTTTGGCAACGGGTGGCACATAACAGCTGGGAAAATGGGTAAGTTGGGTGGAGGTTTACCTGGAAAATACNCAGTGGCAAATGCCCAAATGCCACCGATTGCTGGAGTGCAATGTTTTTAGTAAAGGAAAATGCGTTAGCAACCTCCTGATATTTTTGTTAAGCTTGGTCTTCCACCACAAANGAAGCCAACTTGGGTTCTGTTAGAAGTGACTTTTGTCCCTAGTAGGCCACAGGCAGAAAGTATTCTTGGGGTGTGTAAAAACTTTTAAGAAATTATAACGTTGTATGTTGTATGTTTCCTGGGAAATTCAAACTTTGATTCCAANGCTTTTGCTCACTCTGGGTTCATGNTAAGTTAAGGACATCATTAATGGAAATGTGTCTATCCATGAAGCTGTATAATTTGTGTTTTGAAACCAGAAGTGTGCAGGCTTCTGTAGTATCAGATTTGGGCTTGGTTACATTTAGTTGGCCTGTATGCTTAACCTGTTAAGAGTAATTTTGAATAAGGATCCTGGAATGACATGGTCTGCGCACTAAGGCCTTGCTAACAAACAGATTAACAAAGAAGCTGTTCNAGTTTGTGGCTCACAAGGTGGCACTTAGCAGCAGGGGACACCTAGGGAATTTTAGCCCAAATGACTTCACAAATCACCGTCTGTTCAGGAATCAAGGGTTTTCATAAGGATCCTACACTGCTGTGGTAATCTCCACATAGCAGCTGGCATGGAACTTTATGGAAGTATTTTAGGATCTTTGACATCATATTCATGGAAGCATTGACAGTTGTTTTAAAGATTATCTTATTTTATGTGTATGGGTGTTCTGCTGGATGCACATATATGTGCATCACCTGCATGCCTGGTGCTATGGATCTGTAACTGGTTACAGTTGTGAGCTGCCGTGTGGGTGCTGGGAATTGAACCCGGGTCCTCTGGAAGAGCAGCTGGTGCTCTTAACCGCTGAGCCATCTCTCCAGCTCCTCCACAGTTGTTTTAGATCTGCATAATTTTGATGTGATTTGGTGAGTTGGTCCAAGAAAATGGTGACTGACAGGAACCAGGGTTGAGCTGACAGAATTACAGCTTTCTGTGGGTACCGACTCCCTTAGAGCCTCACTTCCCACTTCCCTTCTGAGTTCTCCCATCTCCCAACGGTCAAAACTATAGCTTTAGTTCATTTCCCGCCTCCCTGCTAACTGTTTTACTTTCTTCTCCCAAGCCACCCTGTGTAGGCTTCCTTAGGAAGCAGGTGCCCCTCCCAGGCCTCTTTTCCTCTTTCCTGGTCATAATTTTCAACATCTGTCTTCTTGGAAGGGCAAGCATATCCTTTGGTCATTCCCCAGGGTGTCAAGGTTAACGTCTCCAGCCTGGCAGGTACAGTTCTTGGCATTCAGATCAAGTAGCATTCTTTGGGAGAATCTGTCTTCCAGGAAAACTACCTTCGCCACTGCTGCTTCTGGAACTTTATATACTTTATNGACTTAGAAAAACCGTTCTAAAGCAGCCGTTCTCAACATGTGGGTCGTGACCCCCACAGGGTTTGCATATCAGATATTTACCTTACAATTTATAACATAGCAAAATGACAGTTATGAAGTAGTCACGAAATAATTTTATGGTTGGTGGGGTCAGCACAACATGAGGTTGAAGCGTTAGGAAGGTTGAGAACCACTGACTTAGAGAAGCAAAGGCTGATTTTCACATCTCAAGGTCAGTCAGAACACTAACCCTTAGCTGTCCTATGTAGAATAGGAAATAAAGTGATGGCTAATGACCAAACTAGCAGAGGGAAAAAAAAAAAAAGAAAAGTAAAGCGGCTCTCTGGCTGGGTTGACTGACACCCTCACATCCTGAATGCCATCAGCAATTCCTGTGCTGATAGAGGGATGCGGGCCCTCCCTGTAACACAATCCATTCTCACTTTTTTTCTTTTTTTTTTTTCTTTTTGGTTTTTCAAGACAGCATTTCTCTGTGTAGCCCTGGCTGAATTTGTACTTTCAAACTTTGCCTAATTTACAAGATATTGAAAGCAACAGATTTTAAAGATTTCAAAGTTGTTGGTTGTAGGGGAAAAAGGGTAAGGTTACTTAGTAACAGACAGCCTTGGTGGGAATCACAACATGACAGCCATGAGCCAGGCATGTGGCAGATGCCTTTAATCCCAGCACTCAAGAGCCAGAGGCAGGTGGATCTCTGTGAGTTTGAGGTCAGTCTGGTCTACAGAGTGAGTTCCAGGACAGCCAGACACTCCTACACAGTGAGACCCTGTCTTGAAAACAACAACAACAAAGAAAAAGCAAACAAACAAAGACCCATGACAGCAGGGAGGAAAACACCTGCAGAAAGTTTGACAGACACCAGAACATCAAAGGTCAAAGCCTGAACTCTGGACTCCAGCTCCTCTGCTGGGATGACCCCATTCTACGAACATTCTGGGTGAACAGTGGGTTTCTAGGTCCCCCAGCTGGATTCTATCCCATTTCTGGAATTCTGAAGCTTGTGCACTTTTCACTGTGCTCAAAATGAAAACAAGTCACCAGCCACAGGCTCAAGCCTATAATTTACACACAGGCTGCCACAAGAAACGGAGGACATATATAACAGAATTTGGAACCATTCCTATCACATTGGCTACATTGACTTAAAATTCTGGCACCTAATGGAATGCCACTTGACTCCTTTTTTTTTTTAGTTTTTTCAAGTCAGGGTTTCTCTGTGTAGCTTTGGTGGCACCTTTCCTNGAACTCACTTGGTAGNCCAGNCTGGCCTCGAAGTCACAGAGATCCGCCTGCCTCTGCCTCCCGAGTGCTGGGATTAAGGCGTGCGCCACAACTGCCCGGNGACTCCTTTTTAATTTTGTTTTTAAAATTTTTATGTATATGGGTGTTTCGCCTGCATGTATGACTATACACCACGTCTGTGCCTGGTTCCCAAGGAAGCCAGAAGAAAGCATCAGATTCTCTGGGACCGGAGTTACAAGACTGGTGTGAGCCACCATGTGGGTGCTGGGAATTGAACATGGGTCCTTTTGGAAAGGTAACCTGTGCTCTTAACCACTGAGTCATCTCTCCAGCCCCAATTGCTTGCTTTTTGATGTACCCCTCCCCNAGACCCATCAGCAGTGACTTTTAATCATAAGAANGAGGGAATGGAATGGATGAATCAAGAGAAGACCCCTCCATGTGTCACTGAGTGAATGAGGTCACACTCTGACTTGGGGACTGGTGCCCTTCATAGACTAGCAGCTGAGTTGTTGCTCAGTCTGTTCCGTAGATGGCATGTATGCCCTGTGTGCGCTCGTGACATGGGTCATGCCCAGGATTAGTGTAGGAACTGGTAGAAGCTGCCTCCAAGGCTGCTGGAAGTGGTGACCCTCCCGAGTCCGGGGGTCAGCACCCTGTCTTCTTCCTTTGTCGTGAACATGTTCCTATTCCAAATGTCACCTGTCAGCTTCAAGAAAGTTGTTTCAGTCACAGTGGAAGTAACACCCTCCTGGGGTACACCACAGTAGTAACTTTGATTCTGTGTGTTCAGAGACTTCTTTCCTGGTTGCAAAGTCTTTTGTAACCTTAAACCATCTTTAGAAGGAAAGCAGTTTGGTGTGTGTGCCAGCCAGAAGGGAGTCACATCCCCCTAGAGCTGANGTGACCTCAGGCGGTTGTGGGAACCAAACTTGGGCTCTCTCCTAGAAAAAGAGCAAGGGCTCTTATCCATTGAGTCATCTCTCCAGCCCCACAGTTGCTGTTTTGAAAAAGCCAGGCCTCGGGATGTTTGGTGACTTCTGAAAGGCCCCAGAACTTCAGAACTCAGTTTCCCCAACACTCCTGGAGTATGACTCTTACCTCCAGGGTCAGATGTTCTCGTGACAATTATNTGATGATTGAGAAGTCGACATCGGCAGGCTGTGTNCGTAGTTCTTTCTAAATGGTGCACGGAGCTAGCTAGTCTTCAAGAAAGAGGGNTGAGAAAAGACAGAGGGGCGTGGAACTGTTAACACTTTCTATGGCTTAGGTTGTGTGGAATACTCCCATGCTAACCCCTAAAAAAGTNTACCAACTCTACCAACATCCAGCTTGTTTCTCACCCAGATGNGTCTGCCTCTAAGGCTNCTTAACTCCANCTCCTTGGACAAACTGNCCCTGAGGCTCAGTAGGTGTTGAGTGAGACACTTCCCAGATCACACTGCTTCATACAGTACTTACCTTATAATGCTAACGGTAGCAGGTAAGCTGGCCACGCTACTGGTCAGACCCGAAGCCACCCTTCAANTGAAAATGACTTTTGTTTTCCCATNATAGGTGAACTCTTCGTGTTGTCAGAAAGTTGTCATCAGACAAGTTTGTGGAAAGGCCGGTATGCCCCTGTAAGAGTTAGAAGTTTAAGAAGTGGCCAGTTCATCCAAGTAACTAGTGGGGATGGTGACATTTCACAGATTCACCTCCCTCAGGGTGGTGATGCACCCCACATTTTCAGAGAGTACAGCTGTAAAGGGGATTCAGATCTTTGGCATTCTGCATCGTTGAGCAAGTCTAGGAAAAAAACGGTTTGTCATAATTGATAGTTTTGTTTTATTTTCTCCCTTTAAGATAGAGTAACATTTAATTTTTAGGCTCTTCTGAATATTTTGTTATTCCCACCCTACCCCACTCCCAGCCAGGTTTGGCAACAGGCAGATGCTCTATTTCAAAATTCAGGTTACATTGCATTCAAAGTATCAGTTCTCCTGGAGAGAGCCTGTGAGTTACTAATTAAAGTCTTAATCTCTAGTCCTCTTCCTTGGCACACGGAGGTGGATCTTCCAAGGCAAGNGGGGAAAAGACCCAAGACAGCTTCTGACTTTGATTAACCCATCCCCCTTTATTGAGGGGGTGGAGGGGGCTCTGTTTGGAGAGCCTGGCCTAAGACGCGAATGGCCTGCACCTGTGTGAAANGACTTGGTTAGGAGGTGGTAGCCTCCTGATGGTGCTGGCGGAAATGAGGCCCCTTCCCTTGTGTTGGGGTGGATGAAAGCCGAGTTTACTAGCTGGATCGCTATCTGCTGAGTCACCATTTCTCCCTCAGGACTGACTGCAGCCAGGAGACAGGCGCTCTACCCTTTGTGAGCTGTTCAAAGTTTGAAGTTTAAAATGTCCTTGCTTTATAAAAGGAACACTAAATTTTGATGGCCATGTATTTTAACAAGTGAGTCCCCCTCTCCCCCCCAACACTAAGTATTTAGTGTTGCATTGAGAGAATTGCTGAAACATTACTTCACCTCAGGCCAGGGTTGTTTAGGATTTCAGCCTTTCCCTCAAGAGTAAACAAATGAGAACATTTTCTAAGACAGAAGAATTCCTGATATCTGACTTTGGCTTGAGTCCTTGTGCGAGTTGTTTGCTGTCCTTGAGCCCTCCTGCTCTATAGTGACTGGATTGGACTAATCACAATTTTCTTTATAGATTTTGATTTATATATTTCTTTCTTAGTGCCTTGTGTGAGGGATGATTTTTAAGAACTAGAAGACAGAGAGACTACACAGTGCTAACAAAGCTGACTTCTCAGAGTCGGGATCACTGTCTTGATACCTTTATTGTCCTTTTTCTGAGGGTGGCTTTTTTTCCCTAAGATTTAACACTCCACTCTGACCAATTGTGAGCTGGTTCCATTTCACACTCAATAAGCATTGCCTAACTTTTCAGTAAATGTTGGTTATGTTGGTTGGTAATGCGATTAAACATCAAATCTCCAGGCTGGACTTNACTGTGACATGGTGCTGTATTCTGTATTCCTTTACTGTTTGTTGAGGGAATTCACTGAATGGCTGCTTGATTTGAGCCCTTTCTAATCTGTGTGTAAATCAGGTTTGGTGCCAGGGATTAGAAATTTACAATGTGTGGTTTGGCCCAGGGGATCNACTCTCAGCAGTCAGTACTGCCTGGAATGGAAAACTTGCTTAAGAAATATGGGGAAGTGAGCAGTAGCATCTCCGCAGCCATCTTTCTGGGTTGCTGATGGTGGGTGAGGCAGAGAGCCCAGTTCCCAACATGTCTTTCTAAACGCTTAAGCCCTCACAGGATTTCACTTGTAGGTAAATTAGTCAGCAGAGCNGTTTTCTTGAGTACTTGCCAAATAAATCATGAGCACGAAGCATCTTTCAGAGGCAACTGAGAACGAGCTTGGTGGCCTTTTTTCTTTAGTACTGAGCTGGTTAAGAAGGATCACTTCCTAATTGTTTGAGTGGTACTGGGGCTTGCAAGTGACTCCAGGCATTTGATCCCTTTCTCTGGGCCNGTCAACATGTAAACAGCTATTAACTATAAGCTCCTGGAAGAGGAGAGTTTTTACATTCGTTTCTCCTGTCTTCCCCACAGCAGCCATTGTTGGATGTCCTGTGACCGAGAAGCCAGGTTTTAAACCTCATTATTATGCCTTTGGAGATGGAGCCCAAAATGAGCAAACTGGCCTTCGGGTGCCAGAGAAGTTCCACGTCGGACGATGATTCTGGCTGTGCGTTGGAAGAGTATGCCTGGGTCCCACCGGGCCTCAGGCCTGAGCAGGTAGGAACCCAGNTGGCCTCTTGGATTTGCTTTCCAGGGACTTGCGCTGTCCAAAACAGTGTGGAACCTCGCTCTTCCTTGGCTGGATTTGCTTCCTAAGGTTCACTTTGGTTTCTTAGACCTGTCTTTGCACTCATGGATCCCACCGCCCCACAGCAGTGCTCCTCCTGCGTCTACTGTAATTAATGAAATGCAGGGTACGGTGGGTGTCTCTTTAGTGCTCTTGAGAGTCACGCTTCAGGGAGGAAGAGGAACTTANCTGATTTGGATTTTTTTTTTTTTTTGATGGGGAGGGAGTAGGGGCAGGGTGTGTCTTTTGAAATGGGGTCTCACTGTGTAGTCCTGGCTTGCTTCTGACTCACAGAACTCACAGAGATCTGCCTTCCTCCGCCTCCCAAGTGCTGAAATTTAAGGTGTGTGCCACTATGCCCAGCTCTGATATGTTTCAAAACTTCAGTAAGAACAAGAGGAAATAAAAGGAGCACCTCCTAGCCAGTGCTCCACAGTGCTTGCTTCTCTAGGAAGAGGGACACAGTGTTGCTAAGTGCAGTGGAGGTTAGAAACTCGTCAGTGTGGTACTTCCTCTGTATGGCTATTTTAGGCATGAAGGGAACAGTCTGTGTGTCTATTCTTATTTCCCAGTATCCTTAGGATAATGTTATTAAAAATTGGTAGTAGGTCTTATACAGGCAAAGTTATCCTTTAAATTGGAAGATCCCAGTCTGGTGTCTGGTTGTCGAGTTACCTTTCTTAGAAGGTGGGAGGGAACCCGAACCCCTTTGAGATAAGGTAATCCTTATATATCCAAGACCCAGTGCCTAAGTGGCTGGTAACTGTAAGGTTAAGGCAAGCAAAGGTATGCNGGCGTAGCAGTTAGGGAAGGGGAATTTTGACAGACTCTCTTTTGGAGAGAATCCTTTCCATCTTCGATGGCGTTTGTAGAAGGGCTCTCAGCAGACAAGTCCCAGGGTCCCCGATATCTTCTACCTGAATCTTTTTGATTCCATTGCAGCACTGCTTTGCAGTGCTCCTCAAGGGATGGTCCTCAAAGACAATAGGAACCTGAAAATGACNTTCCCCTTTCAAAGTGAGCTGAGACCAGCTCAACATGGCAAGGGCTTTCCTGGGGGAACTGAAGCTGGATACTGCAGCTAACACCCGTGGGAAGCCTGTAAAGCTGACGTAAAGAACCATAGAATTCAGAGAGAAAATTGAGTCTGTCTGTTTGGAGGCTGGATCTTGGATATTTGTCACACAAGCCTGTATGGTTGGTCCTTTTACAGAATTCACCCAGGACTCTGCCTTGATCCCTCAGCTGACCTTTGCAAGACTGGGGAACAGGAACCTTCAATGTGTGCATCTGATAGCGCATAATTTATGATGCCCTTAATTGTCACTACAAATTGCATTCCTGAGGAGCAATTTAGCAGCTGGATGCTAGTTGATGCTAGCAGATGCAGGTTTACACCGCTGCTGAGTTGGCTCAGCTGGTCCCCTCATTAGCTGCAGGGGGGCAGACCCTGTAAGGAGGGAAAGGTGCAGACCAGCCGCCCAGACCTTCCTTTTGTGTATTGATGGCATCCATCCTGTGCTGCCCCCGCAGATCCAGCTCTACTTTGCCTGCTTGCCAGAGGAAAAGGTTCCTTACGTTAACAGCCCTGGAGAGAAGCACCGGATTAAACAGCTTTTGTACCAGTTGCCACCACATGATAACGAGGTAAAGTAACAGGAGGAAAGCTAATTAGTAAAAAGAAAATAAACAGTAAGCATCCAGGGCCAGCCCTCTTCACTGGTTAGGCCTCTCTTTGGCCTTTCTTAAAATGTTACCTTAAGAATAGGCTTGTCCCTTTTTTTAAGAGAATAGAGAAAAAGAGCTTCACAGCGGGACGCTTCACACAAGTTGTTTTTGATAGTGTTTCCAGCCACCCACCAATTACCGGCTTTCCCTTCCATGTGCAGAGCGAGCACTTGAGGGTAGTTGAGGATTGAAGACCTGAGTGCCTGTAGAATGTGGAGTGAAAGTGGCAATTACCCAGTTTCAGCCTTCTGTGGAAGNTGGCGTCTTTCTTGCTGATAAGGACTGCAATTAGTTCACATTTAGAAAATAGTAAGCCGAGCCTGTTCTGTCAGATAGCGTGTCCCTTTTCTGGAGATTGAGGTCCATTTTACTTTATTATTTTGAAACAGGGTCTGGTTCTCAATATATAGACCAGGCTGGCTTCGAACTCCTAGATAGGAGATCTACAGGTCTTGGCCCCTCATGCATGCTGGGATTAAAATTGTGAGCCACCACGCCCAGCCGTGCCATATTATAACTGAGGGTTTGAGGCGGGGCAACGAGGTTTACTGTTTTACTTCTTGAAACTCGGAATGAAGAACGGTAAGGACGGCTCCCGCATGCCCTTCCTCTCTCTTTCTTGCGAAGGTGCGGTACTGCCAGTCTTTAAGTGAAGAGGAGAAAAAGGAGCTGCAGGTGTTCAGTGCACAAAGGAAGAAAGAAGCTCTTGGAAGAGGAACCATCAAACTCTTGTCCAGAGCAGTGATGCATGCAGTGTGTGAGCAGGTAGCCCTTTCTAGAGTGCGTAGAGGGTGGGTGGGAGTGGTGTGGATGGGGTGACCCAGAGGGTAGCTGATGGCTGGCACGGATGCACACCTTATAAAAACTTCTGAAAAAAAAAAAAAACTAATTTCATAACAATTCTTACTTACTGTCTACACTGCAGTGTGACAACAAGAGTCAGTCTGTTTGAATGATGCTGTGCCTTGCAGGGCGGGAACCTTGTATTTAAAAGACACTGATAGAAAGAAGACATTTTTATCCTGTACTAATGGTTCTCAGTAGGAAACACACCCCACAGGAAAGCCTCTACTGTGGGAATCGGCTCAGTCACACTGGACAGAGCTGGGAAGAGTGGCTATGGAAGGTGTGATCTAAAGTTGGATGGCCTTTTAATCACCAGCAGGAGGAGACAGAAATTNAAGCTATCCTAAAAAACTTGTAGTTTATCTCAAAGCGGGAAAAGCTGAAAATCCAGTCATTGAAATGAAGGACCATTTTAATTTCCAATCTTTGTTTCTAGTGTGGATTGCAGATGAATGGTGGGGAGGTTGCAGTGTTTGCCTCCCGAGCAGGCCCTGGAGTGTGCTGGCATCCATCCTGCTTTGTCTGCTTCACGTGTAATGAGCTACTGGTCGACCTCATCTATTTCTATCAGGATGGAAAAATTCACTGTGGCAGGCACCATGCAGAACTGCTCAAACCTCGATGCTCAGCCTGTGATGAGGTAAAAAAAAAAGTTCATCCCTTAATGATGGAAAAAATAAGCCAATAGCCAATATTCCACTGTTCACGACTAAGCAAAATATGTGTCTCCTGCTTTTGTTCTGTCTGGGTGGATATTTTTAAGATAAAATTGCCCATTCACAATGGAATTCTATGTAGTTAATAAATAGAGGGCAAGCAGGTGCCTTTGCTTGTCCATGGATGATGTCTCTGATGAAATGTAGGGGGGGNAACACTGCAGAAGAATNTGTAGAATATGGTCTTTATTATTATTTTTTCAAATACAGGAAAGAAAGTACTCAATGTAGTGGACATGTTCTATACAGTTAGCAAAGGTTAGAAAGACAGACTGAGTTAGTAGAGGGCATAGCATAGGATGGAAAACAGTGTAAAAGGAATTTCTTTCTCTTACATCATCATTTTTTTTATAAAGAATTTGGATTTTTTAACGGTCTCATAAGGCTAGGCAGGCCTCAAACTTACTATGTGGCTGAAGTGAATTTTGAATTCCTGTTCTGCTGCCTCCACTTCCCAAGTGTTGGGATAATAGATACATACCTCAATGCCCACCAAACTTTTTAAAGCAACTTGAAGTTATGAAGAAGTTGAAAATATACTATAGACAGCCCCTGTACACCTTTCTCCCAGCTCCCTGGTGCTAGCATCTTCCATAACTTCTGTGTATAGCAAGAGCAAGAATCACCATTCATGCAAAAGCTGTGCCTATACCTATGGGCTTTATTTAGATTGCCTTTACGTTTTTTTTTGTTTGTTTTGGGGACCATCAGTGAGTTTATTTTCGGACTTTCGGCAGTCATATAGGACATTATGTGATTCCCTGCAGGTAGGGTTCCTCCTTGTGTCTTCTTTGTCTTCTTCAGTCTGGGACAGAAAGTTTTCAGTTTATACATTCACATATATATTTCTTTAATGAACTATCAAGATTTTAAAGTCCTTAATGTGCAGGTGGCCGCCGTGTCAGACAAAGCACTTCCTATACAACTGTTCACACAGTCGCAGCCTCACTGTGGCTCTAGGTTCACTCCACAGACACTTATTTCAGTTAAAACATACATAGACCAAAAGTTATTTGACTGCTAGTGTGTGCTCTGCCAGGTTACGCCACCAAAATGGTCCTTGGAAACAAAAGTGTGACAAATGAATTATATCTCCAGTGAAGAAATGTGCTTTCAAGTTTAAGCAAACTTTTAGTTTCCCNTTTTCAACACTGTCTGTTTATATTCTTGTAGACAAGTCTTTGTCAATGAAATGAAGATACTGAATGAAGCCCATGTCTATCTGTGGCTATCTATAGAGAGACACACATATTACAAATTAGTACATATTTTGACTCTTTCTTACATGTATGATGAGCACCAAGAGTATAAACACAGTATAACTAAAGTCAGTGGNTCAGACCATCTATGGTGACAAAGCCATATGCTCACCTGTGTGGTGGCACACGCCTTTCATCCCAACATTCAGGAGGCAGAGGCAGGCGGATCTCTTGAGTTCGAGGCCAGCCTGAACTCAGGGCTGGGCTACACAGAGAAACCCTGTTCCCCAAAATGAAATAAACAAAATGATACACTCTTCCAACTAGCACACACCAGGCAAGAAGAAAAGAATGATTACTTTTTGAAGTCACTGATGATCTAATAAGGATTTAACTTAACAGNGAAATGAGTTGTAGAAAATTAGAGCAATTAAAAAACATACTAAAACAAGTTAACCTTCCAAATCAAAGGCCCCCTTCAACTTGAAGCTATTGTTTTCTTTTTCTACTTTTCTTTGTAAAAGTTCAGAGCTTGCAATTTAAGGTTTTGGAAGCAAACAAGCAAATAGACAAGGACAGTTTGGGCCTGGGCTTCCCTCTTGACCAGGAACACGCTCTGTTTCTGTTGACACTGTCCTGACTTGTAAGCACTCACATTCTGTACCCTGTCACTCAGCTTTGTCCTACCAACTCAACTGGTCTCATATTGCTAAGTTCCAGGAGCAAGAGCTTTCCACCCTGGGTTTGGTGGCCTCTGGGTACCCTGTCGGTGTGTCTACCTTCCTGTTCCACCTCTTCTTACTCTGTGTGCCATTTCCTCTGCTGTGAGCTTTTTCTTCCATTTTCTGCAGCTAGCTGCCTCACTACCTGCCCTTTGTTCTCCTCACTCCTGGGTCTTGTCCAGGCAGCTATACTTGCTCACCATGTACCCCAAGATGGCAGNGCCATGCAGGTGGGCAGACATGAGGTGTGTGCCTTGTTCTGCTGCTAGGCGGCGGCCATTTTATAGCCCCTCACACACACACTCCTCACCATCTCCTTTCACCAGATGACCTTGAGGGTTAGGGCTGCCACAAAGGATACCTCCAACAAGAATGTCACCACAAAATGAACCCCTAAGATGGCATCTGCAGCAGGGTGTTTGAGAGCCAGTGTCAGCTGTGCAGAGTGGAGGCTTGTCTTTGAGATATGCTATTTTTTTTTTTGCATGCTGACCTTCCATCCTGCGGTTTTTATGTTTCTTTTTAAAGATAATTTTTGCTGATGAGTGTACAGAAGCTGAGGGTCGCCACTGGCACATGAAACATTTCTGCTGCCTGGAGTGTGAGACGGTCCTGGGGGGACAGAGGTACATCATGAAGGATGGCCGCCCCTTCTGCTGTGGCTGCTTTGAGTCTCTCTACGCTGAGTACTGTGAAACCTGTGGAGAGCATATTGGTAAGTGTCATTGCCACCCACCTCCTGTCTGCCCTGCCACACAGCCACCGCCATCTATGATTATCCACAGTCGTGTCTCTTTGTTAANGTTTGTGAAAATTAAGGTATAATTTACATGTATTGGAGCACATGGCACTTCNATGATTGTCAGCTGAATACTGCATTCTGATTATTCACAGCAGTAAACACAGAATCAGCCAACACTGAGCTATGAGTCTCGGGACGTGCACAGTTCAAGTTCCCATGAGCCTCTGGGGATTTTCCTTTTTCCAGTAGGGTTGGGGGGGTCAAACCCAGGGCCTTGTCTATACTAGGAAAGCCTTGGTCATACTGTTTTTTTTTTTAATCAGTCTGTTAACACATCTGTTTCATGTGTGTTTGCAGTTAAATCCTTTCATTGAAAGTAGACTGTGAGCTCTCAGCCAGCAGCTTGTGGCTCCCAGTCAGAGCTTATGTAATACTTTATCTGCATGTGTGTAGAAGCACTAGACAGTGGTTCAACCATATGTCCCAAGCATCTTCAACAGCAGAAAAAGCACAGAAATGCAAAAGTCATTGAACTTGTCAAGTGCAGGAGACTTGATTCTAGCACAGGAGGTGAAACCACAGGGTCCCTTTGTATGGCCTCAGTGAGGACCAGGTGTTGGTCAATTTAAATCTTCATTGATCTGCATGTCTGTCAATGGCCACGTGGCCATCAGTTTGGGGATTACAAAAAATCCTGTGAACAGATAAGTTGACAAATACATTATCTACAAATAGGGAAGGTTAGCAGCCTATGTAACCCACAACTGACAAAGTTAAGACAACATGAACCAGATGTGTAGTGCACTGCAGTCCCAGCCCTCAGAGCCACCCCCAGTTCACAGCTGGCCTGGACCACAGAGTGAGCCATTGCCCTAAAACAAAGCCCAGAATATTCCCATCACCCACAAGTTCCCTATTGTCCACACCTTTCCCCAGTACCTAAGTGTTTTCCTATCTCCTTTAAAACAGGTGTGGACCATGCACAGATGACCTATGATGGGCAACACTGGCATGCCACAGAGGCCTGCTTTTCCTGCGCTCAGTGTAAGGCCTCTTTGCTGGGATGCCCCTTCCTTCCAAAGCAAGGTCAGATTTATTGCTCCAAGACCTGCAGCCTTGGTGAAGACATCCACGCCTCCGATTCTTCCGACTCTGCATTCCAGTCGGCCCGATCGAGAGACTCTAGGAGAAGTGTGCGCATGGGCAGAAGCAGTCGCTCCGCAGACCAGTGCAGACAGTCTCTCCTCTTGTCTCCTGCTCTGAACTACAAGTTTCCCGGGCTTAATGGCAGTGCCGATGACACCCTATCTCGGAAGCTGGACGACTTGAGTCTCACCAGGCAGGGAGCAGGCTTTGCTAATGAGGAGTTCTGGAAAGGCAGAGTAGATCAGGAGGCCTCCGAAGACCCTGAAGAATGGGCTGAACATGAAGATTATATGACACAGCTCCTCCTCAAGTTCGGTGATAAAAGCCTCTTCCAGCAGCAACCCAGTGAGGTGGACATTAGAGCCAGTGAGCACTGGCTGCCTGACAACATTGTTAAAAACAAGCCTGAGGTAAAGCCAAACCACCAAGGCCTCGTCAGTAAGAAGTATCAGTCTGATATGTATTGGGCACAGTCCCAAGACGGGCTAGGTGACTCTGCCTACGGCAGCCATCCAGGCCCTGCCAGCAGCCGAAGGCTGCAAGAGCTGGATCTGGACCATGGTGCTGCAGGGTATAACCATGACCAAACCCAGTGGTATGAAGACTCCCTGGAGTGTTTGTCTGACTTGAAACCAGAACAAAGTGTCCGGGATTCTATGGATTCTTTGGCATTGTCCAATATCACAGGTATGTCATCCAGGGATTGTGGGGTGTTTGAAAAGAGCAGGCACTGAAAGGGTACCATTGAGTGCCAGTAGGGGGCGTATCATTTAAAACTCTGGACGAAGATGTTTCATTTAAATGCCACAGGATAGTAAAGCAGGTGTGTCTGTGAGGTGAGTATGTATGTATAACATTCTGAACACAGCCTTTTGTGACAGGAGAAAACTGGTTTGGATAAGAGCATCTGTGTCTGGATTATGGGTTAAGAGATTCTGTATTTAGACTATACTATATGAATTTTAAGATACTAAAATTAGCCTGAGCCTGTTACAAATTTATAACTGTTAAAAAAAAATCCCTGGACCGCCCTGTGGCAAGAGATAGCTCAAAAAAAATTTAAGTTTTTTTTTTTCCTCATTATAAGATTGTGCTTTGGTGTTTCCAAGGCAAATACTTATTACTTACCCACGCTTTATGTTAAAATGACCCTGAGCTGTATAAAGTAGGTATCATTAATTTTAAATAGGAGGAAACGAATTGTTTGACAGCCAAGTGGCTGATGTTACCCAGGTTTTGAAGGTAAGACTGGTATAAAAACCAGCNTGTTATGTGAATTTCATGNGGATATTTGCTCAGGACACAAAAACACTGCACTTCTGCAGCTAGCTCACAACCTAGTACCAGCCAGTCCTTTATATCGCTATAATATAGCCATGAGAGGGCCGAGTGCTGTTTGCTGCCAAGTGGTTTGTGCAGAAGGATGAGACTCTGCTC
>LZPO01034971.1:4830-18911 GCA_001675575.1 Neotoma lepida
AGTCAAGCTTGGGAAACCCTGCCTGCAGGCACTTCCTGTTTCCAAGGTTGCAAAACTGTAGAAATAGGAGACACTCAGGCTAGCAAATGCAGCTAACTCGCAAGTTAGCGTCTTGAAACAAATAGTCAAAAGGTTCTTCCTTCTTATTAATCTCTCTAAGGAAAACAAAACAAAACAAAACCCAAGCTTTCTCCAGAGATCTGATGTTGGTCAGGGTTGCTGTGCCATTTAAGGCTNCAGCATGCAAAGGAATCCTAAGCAGCTGGAGAGATGGCTCAATGGTTAAGACCACAGGGTGCTCTTCCAGATAGACCTGGGTTCAATTCCCAGCCCTCATGGCAGCTTGCAACTAAGGAGTCTTTCCTCCATGGGCATCAAGCATGCAAGTGATAAACTACATATATGCAAGTGAAACACCCATACACGTAGAAAAAGAGATCTTTTTTTTTTAAGGAAACTTAAGAACTGCCACACCCCTCCNTGAAAGCCAGGGTAGGTACACTGGGTAATTGTCCTATTTCCCAAACACTGATTCCAAAAGCCAAAGACCAGCAACATGTGCAAATCAATGGGAATCAAATGTGAGTGGGACTCGGGGCTGAAGAGAAAGGATGAGTCTGTTTGAAACCGTCATTTGAGTTCATCTAATCTCAGTTTGGAAATGTTATCTTAAGCCTTTTACAAATTATCAGACTTTAAGCTACGGAATTAAATTAGGTGTTCATAGTCAGAGAAGTGGTAAAGAAGATGTGGTGGTGTATAGAGACAATGAACTACTANTCAAATATTAAAAATGAAATCCCATCATTTGTGCATCATGCATGAGCCTGGAGAAAATGATGTTAAATGAAATAAGCCAGGCACAGAACTAAAAATGCCCATATTTTCACTTATATGCAAAAATGAAAAAAGTTGATCTCATAAATGTGGAAATAGCAATAAATAAGGCCAGTGGAGGGGGGAGAATTAATGTGCACAAATTGCAGTCAGATGGAAGACGNTCCAACATTCTGCAGAACACTAGGTGACAATCATTTAAGAAGGGATACTGAACATTGTAGTGCAGATTTGTAATTCTAGCACTCAAGCGGCTGAGGCAGGAGGATCATGACTTTCAGGCAAGCCTGGACTACACAGCAAGAACCTGCCTCAAAAACTTAAAAGGGGTGATGGGGTCGGGGGAGTAGAGAAAGAGGTGGGAAGATGGCTCNGTCTGTAAAGTGCTTATCTTACAGGCATGAGAACCTGAGCTTGACCCCCAGAGCTCATATTTAAAAGCCAGGCATGGTGACACAGGCTTTTGATCCTAGCATTAGAGATACAAGTGGCTACTTTGGACTCATTGGCCAGACAATTTACCCTACTCAGCTGCTCCAGGCCAGTGAGAGACAATGTCAAAAAAAAAAGACAGAAAGTGTCTTGTGCCTAAAGAGCAACACTGGAACACTGAAAGTTGTCCTTTGGCTTCCATGTGCACATGACACATAGGCACAGACATACCCAGTCCCCAACACATACAAGGGAAAAAATATTGATTGCACTTCTACTTTATCTATTTGTGGTTCTGATTGCAAAGAGTCAGCTTTCCAAAAAAGGGCTTTAACTTCTGCACAAACCCAAGTGTAGCCACTCTACCCTTGTAAACATGTTTAATACACACTGTCTTGGGTAACTCAAAGAGTTCAGANTTTCAAGAAAATCAGGTGGATTGCCAGCCATGATCTGTGAAGTGAAATCGCTGGCTGGGCTGGGTAGATCGGCTCCCCCTTGTGGAGCACCTTCCATGGAAGGTGCCAGCTAGGTAGATCGCTCCCCCTTGTGGAGCATGGCATGTGCCAGCTAGGTAGATCGCTCCCCCTTGTGGAGCACCGTCCATGGAAGGTGCCAGCTAGGTAGATCGCTCCCCCTTGTGGAGCACCGTCCATGGAAGGTGCCAGCATTGTAATCCAACCACCAGTCTAGGAACAGAGCTGAACAACAGAAGTCAAGCAAGAATTCTTCAAGGACCTGGAATTCTGGGAAAGCCAGTTGACTTCCTGTGTCCTCCCTCACTTGATTTNTTACATCTGGGCTGGTATTTGGAGTTCCTATCCTCTTGATTCAAGGAACTGAATTAATTGAATTAGCCAGTTTCCAATTTTCATTTGTACAAACCAACTCGGCATTTAATTCCACAAAGTCTGCTTTTTTCAAAGCCCTCTATTTTAAAGGGGAAAATCCCTAGATAAACAAACCACCCACAAAACTTTTTTCCCTTTGCTATTTCCAAGGATAGATAAGCTAAATGAATTGTTGTATAATAGCTTCCATCATTTCTAAAACAAATATTTTTTTCAAAATCTCTTAATTCTATGATAATCTCTTGTAATGTATGTTTGCTGTATTATTTAAGATTACTCAATTCTGCAGTGTAAAGTAAAAGAAGCAAATANGAAGAGATGAAACTAAACACAGAAGCCAGTAGCTTAAGAAATGCATTGGTACACAGATAAACCAGGCAGAGCGATGTGTCTGCCAGACACAGAAAAGAAGGGACGTGATAGTTCACAGGCACCATGTATCCCTGCTACCAAGTTACAGGCAACATTTTCTTTTTCTTTTTTTGATATAGTGTCTCATGTAGCCCAAGCTGGCCTCCTACTCACTGTGTACCTGAGGCTGACCTTGAATTCCTGATCTCTCTGCCTTTGTTTCCCAAATACTGGGATTCCAGGCATGTTACATCAATGCATCTGGCTTAGAGACAAGATTTGGAAAGGGGTGGNGGGTGCTGGAGAGATGGCTCAGCAGTTAAGAACATTAGCTGCTCTTCTAGAAGNTCCAGGGCNGATTCCCAGCATCNGCATGGCAGCTCATATCCATNCATAACTTCAATTTCAGGGGGTCTGGTNCCCCCTCCACAGGTACCAGGCATGCACATAGTGCACAGACATACATGCAGGCAAAACACTCATAAACATAAAGTGAAAGTGCATACATCTTTTATTTTTAAAAGATCTGGAAAGGGGGTGTTAATGCAGAGTGTGAGTTGTCTACAATGATAGGAGGCTTTTGATCAATATTCTTTGAGATCTTAATTGGCTCCTATGGTGATATCCATTCTGGTCAGGGTCTCCCTTTCTACTCAAGAAAGACTGTGTCTACCGATTTTGTTTATTTTGACAGCTATAGATATTGGCCAGAGGTACTNTCATGTGTGGCTTTAATAGAGCAAGAGGTGTTGTCTGTTAGGTGTCCTGCTCAAATCATTCCTCCAGTCCTGATAGACAGACCACACTTGTGGATACTAATGGGCTGAAAGAGAGGAGAGAAGAAAAAGCTATAAAAGTCCCNGGGATTTGGATAACACAGACTTTTCACCCCATCCATACCCTAGAAGAAGTNTGTAGCCTCTTCCAGCTCTTCCTCCCTGATTAGAATCTATGTGTGATTGCTTCAGTGAACCGTATGATCTGAGCATCTTCATCTGGTGTGAACATCTCGGGGCAAGTGACCTGTTAGCTTGCCTAGCAACACTTTCGGGAGCTACTGGGACAACTAAGGTAATTCCCCAAGTGTCTAAGAGACCGCTTTAGAAAGCTTGTTTTGTTTGGCTTTGTTTTTGTTTGGTTGGTTGGTTTTGGTTTTTGTTGTTGTTTTGGTTTGGTGTTTTGTTTTGTTTTGTTTTTGTGGTGCTGGGAACCCAATCTGGGGTCTTATATATATATGAGGCAGGCCCNCTAAAACTGAGCTGCACCCTTAGGCCTAAAGATTATTTTAAGGTCCATCAGGAAAGACTACATATATGCTGGGTAACACTAGAACTGCATTAACATTAATATTCAAAGTGTCCTGATCAAGAACCTATCAGCAGTGAGCATCTGAAGTCCTACAACTAGTGATCAATACCCCAGAGAGCTCCTTCCCCAAGAACTTCAAACTTCCCATCTCAATCAGCACCCGAAGACGTGAACATGNGTGTGTAAGTGCGGAGTGTGTGAATGTAAGTGCACTTGATGGTACTGACATTGGTGTCTTCCTCAGNTGCNTCACCACTCACTGAACGTGGAGATGACTGTTTCCAGCTACACTAGCTGGCCATCAAGCCCTGGTCACCAACCTACTGTCTCTACTCTCTAGCTGAGTTACAATATGCTTGACTTCTGTATGGATACTCGGGATCCAAACTCAGAGCCTCATACTTGTGCACCAAGGATTTTACCCATTGAAACTTCTCCCCAGCACCTTTACAAATGTTTGCTTTGTTTGTTTGTTTGTTTTTGAGATAGGGGTCTCACCATGTAACAATGAATGACTTGAGACTTGATGTGCAGACCAAATGGAACTGGACTCACAGAGATTCACCTGCTCCTGCCTCTTGAGTGTGTGTTACTGGAAGATGNTCTGTCCACCCCAAAAACAAACACACAAACAAAAAACCTAAATCTGAACAAGCTTATTTACTTAGATTATTGAAGGTATATATTAGTTATTAGTTATTTTATCATAACAAAGTACCCCAGAACTTACTGTTCAACTAGCTCCATGTCCATGATCAGGAGGAATTCAAGGGCAGCTGGTTGGGTAGTCTCTCAGGAGGCTGAAGCAAAGGTGTGCTCAGGGTCACAGTGAGCCTCTCTGTAGGGCCATTTGGACATCTTCATCATATTGAGTCTGGCTGTTGGTTATGGTAGTCTCAAGAACCACAGATACTCTCACCACCATGTTCTGTTTAGCAGCAGTGGCTGAAGAAGATTGTCTCATGCTCAAGGGATGGGAGACAGCTTCCTGCCTCTTATTTGGAGAAGAGTCACATCCTTTGTGGTCCTGTTAAAAATGTTCCATGGGTTGTGGTGAACCTCAGTTGGTAGAGTGCTTGTCTAGCACTCTACCTAGCACTCAGTCATGGAGTGTACCAAATATGACAGCACATGTCTGTGATCACAGCATTCAGCAGGTAGAGGCAGGAAAATCAGACATCCAAAGTCATCTTTGGCTACCCCGCAAGTAGGAGGCAGCCTGGGATTCATTTTCCCCTGTATATAATTAATTAATTCAATTAAAAATGAAAAAGTGCCACTGAGATGGCTCAGTGGGTGAAGTTCATGTCACCAAGCCTAACAATCTGAGTTTGGCACCCAGATCCCATGAGATGGAAGGAGTGAACTGATTCCCACAAGTTATGCTCTAATCTCCACAGGGGCTTCATGGCACTGTGGCTTTGTGCACACACACACACACACACACACACACACATACACTAAAAACCTCTACAAGGTACCTATTTGACCCTCAGCTTCGTGAATTAAAAGGTATGATTCATCCCTTCCATTTTCTTACAATAACTATGCATCAAATATTCAGCGCATGGCAGCCTGGTCATGGAACACAGAGCAAAGCAGATGCTGTCTAGGCTGGCAGAATGGATAAGGCAGCCTGGCTGGGACAAACCCAAGTGTGGTTAAAGGGAGGTGCCAAGTTTGAGGACCTGGAACTGTGGTGACCTTGGAGAAACACTGAGTAGTGTCCAGTCCACAGTGACATCTGTGACTAGTTTCTCTTGAAGCAATATGGGTTCTGGATTTTCAGACCTGATTTTTCAAGAGAAAGTGGGAATGTGTGTACATTTATAAAATCCTGAATTTCTGTGTTAGCAACTAATTCAAGCTTTTACAAAACACTATGAGAAAGAAAAAATGCCAATGGGCCTAATTTAATCCAAATGTGACATTCTGCCATGTCTAAACTTAAAAAAAAAACCAAAAGAACAAAGGATTGAAACTCTGATGATTTCAGGATGATGTCAGCAGAAGTATCAGAGTGGGTTTTAGATGTAAATGGGAAAGTAACAATTTAGTTAAAGATTGAAAGATGAGAGTTCCATGCATAGATATCAAATAGACAAAAAAGTGTTCACATAAAGTAATAAAAGCTCAGATAAAATTTCAGATGAAGGCTCTATTATCTTAGTGGTGGGAAGACCTTGAATACTGAGAGATTCGACATTTTTAAATGATGTTAGTGCTTTTTATAAAGCTTAAAAACAAAAATCTTGAACTTTCCAGCAAGAAAGACTGGAAGCTGTCTTCGTGTGACATGGTAAAGATAAGATTCTGAAGAGGGAAGGAGAGGAAGAGCTTTGGAAACCCACACAAGGAGTGTTAGGACAGCTAGAATGCAGAGAAATAGGGAGAAGGCCAAGNNAACGGGCTGGAGAGGATGGGGATGGGGAGGTTGCAGGAGCCCCACCCTAAAGGCAAGCCAGGCAATCCTCCCACAGGAGAAGCCCACAGCCCTCACAAGCCTCTACTCCAGCTGCAGGCCTTGCTGAGACACAGATTTCTCCAGAGGGANNNGTCAACANCGGAGAATTCCTCAGCTCAGAGTAACTATGACCCTGAGCCATCTTAAAAGAGAATCTATTGTTCAAAATTGAGCTATCCTTGGCACCTGGGAACAGAGAAAAACCACAAGAGCATGAAGTTTACCTGCCACAGCCCCAAGGTGAGAATCAGCNCTATGAGACAGTTGAGGAGAATTAGACAGCCTGACCTGGACAAGCCAAAGTGCAAGCAGCAGGAAGCTGGTAAAGGCCCTGAAGTGTGTGTAGGCAAAGACAGCAGCGCCCCCACTGCCTGACAGTAAGTCTCATCATCGAAGAACAACTCTGGAACTTGGTAGCCTTATCTGAGGTCAGCAGGTGCANCCACTTGTGGAGCTACCTAACTGAGGTGGGGCTCACTGTTCCAGGGACAACTCTAGAAGGCCTAGGGATGACTGACACCTACAACTGCAGCCTCCCGAGGGGTGATTGATGCTTGCTGGGTTTTAAAGGGTAAAGACAGCTCGACCTGCACACATCTCTCTGCAGTGCTTGCTTCCTCCCTTCCCAAAGCCTGTGGGAGACACAGACACCCCTGCCCCCAACTAGAACGTGGACTCTCAGGATAGCAGACTCTGTCCACCCCANAGATCACAAAGGTAAATGGCCAACCAAGGTCCCAGCACACAGAAAATGGAAACTATACAACATTTCTGGTGGACATTGGACCAGTTTTCCAATACAGGCTCAACATCAACCATCTTTTATCTTTTCNTGGCCACCTGTGTTTTCATTGTTTTAAATTTCCACTGTAATTTTAGTGAATTTTCACTTTCTTGCTAATATTTTTTTTTCTGGAAAGCTTTTATTTTCTTATTCCCCTTCAAACAGTTAGTTTAGGTTACAAATTTTTTTATTGTTAGAATTTTTTTCATTTTAACTTCTTTTCTTTCTGTTCATTTGGTCTTTTCACAATCTTTTTATTTTTTATTTTTGTTGGTTTGAGATAAGGTCTTCATACATATCCTTGGCTGGCCGAGAACTTTTTTTATGTAGACCAGGCTAGCCTTGAACTCATACAGATCCTTCTGCCTCTACCTCTTGTGTCCTGAGTGCTGGGATTAAAGGTATGTGCCACACCCAGCCTTCAGGATGGTCTTGCCCTCTCCATGTGGCTTCATTCTGGAGAAGCAAGGATGGCTCAGCATACACTAATCAACAANTATAATATTGGACATAAACAGACCTAAGGGCAGAAATCACATAATCCTCTCAATAGATGCTGAAAAAAATCTAACATCCATTTATGACTGTTACATTATGGGAGGGGCTGAGTGCATGGAAAGTTATTCACACCCAGGTGCGTGGAAATGATTTATTATAATAGGCAATAAAGAGGAAGAAAAGAGAGAAAGGAGAGAGAGAGGTTTGCACACCTCATGGTGGGAAGGAAGAGAGTGGAAGAGAGAGAGAGGAAGGGGAGGGGATTTTCCTTGATGTCAGGATGCAGGGCAGCCNCAAGGGATGGGTCAGAATATTAACAATGACAGCCTCAACAAATGGTGCTCAGAAAATTTAAACTGGATATCCCATATACAAGAATGAAATTAGATGCATAGTTCTCATTACACACCTTAAGGGAGGACCTGAAACTGAAATTGTGAGAAAAACACATAGGCCAAACACTTCAAGAGTGAGGCATATGAGCNATGTCCAGGAAAGGATTCTAGTAGCACAGGATAACCTTAGGAATTGACAAATGGAATTATATAAAATTTAAAAATANATAGCAAAGTTTAAAAATAGCAGAGTAGGGGCTAGAAGGGACTCAGTGATTACAAGCACTTGTTGCTCTTACAGAAGACCCCAGCACCTACATGGTGGCTTACAACTGTCTGTAATCCAGTTCCAGGGCATCTTCTGGCCTCTGTAAGCACCAGGCACACAGACATAAATGCAGTCAAACACTCATACACATTAAGGGGGGGGCAACTTTTAAAACAGTCTAGTCAATCAATGGGCTAATGAACCAAGTAGACAGCTCTCATGGGAAGAAATGGTAGAGCATAGAGGATTGGAAAGTAAGGGTGACAGGGCACTGGGGTGGAGATAGAGTAGGGGATAGGAGAGATCAGAGGTGAGGAGGGAGGTTAACCAAAATGAAAGGTGTATAGAAAAAGCTATTAAAAATTAATTTAAAATATAATTTAAAGAAGTTTGGGGCCAAGTGTGTCACACATACCTTTAACATTCTTGCTTGGCATGCAGAGACCTGCCTGTGGTTTCAAGGCCAGCTAGTACTAGATTATGAAATCCTGTCTAACAAAACAAACAAACAAAAAACAGAGCTAATAAACAGAACTCCCAGGGCCAGGTGTGGGAAACCCTAAGGTCCCCTAGGCAGTACAGACTCTCCCCCTCTTCTTGGTCACCAACCAGACTCAGATGATAAGGCCTCATCAATGAAGACACCACATACCACACACTTTGCTCACATGATATAGAGAAGTCAAGGTGGAACTGAGCTAGAAGTTAGATTTCACAGTTTGAGAAGGTAGTGTGTGGGAAGATGGTNAGCATACAGCTGGGGGAGAAATGCCATCAATGGTCTTACCCAGAAAATTACTATACAAACCTGCCAGACAAAATACACCTACAGATGTAATAGTGGCAAGACTGTTATTGAGGTAATCAGTTGCTTTCTGGTTGGATTTTAGTCCCTTCTATAGGAGGGACTCTATACCTATTGCAATAAGCCCAAGCCCATGGCTGAGAAGGTCATGGACCTTCAGGACTCTACAACTGTTGTTTCACTAAATGGACATGTTGTCAAACCACTCTCTAAGTAAGTAAGTATGTATGTATGTATGTATGTATGTACGTATGTATTTGATTTTTCGAGACAGGGTTTCTCTGTGTAACGGCCCTAGCTGGCTTGGAACTCACCCAGCTATTCAGTGTTTATTTTTGAATCATAGATTAGTGCTGCAGTCGGCTTCGGTTGGAGGACTGCTGTTTACACTGGACAACAGCTATCTTAGTGTTCTATTGCTGTGCAGACACCATGACCACAGCAGCTCTTATAAAGGAAGACATCTAATTAAGGCTGACTTACATTCAGAGGTTTGGTCCATTATTGTCATGGTGGGAAGCATGGTGGCATGCAGGTAGACACGGTGCTGGAGAAGTAGCGAGAGTTATACCTCTCAGCCGGCAGCAGGCAGAGAAAGACACTAGGCCTGGCTTGAGCATTTGAAACCCCAAAGCCCATGTCCTGTGACACATTTCCTCCAACAAGGCCCCACCTCCTAATCCCTCTCAAATAGTGCCACTCGCCAATGACCAAGCATTCAAATCTATAAGACTATGGGGGGCATTCCTATTCAAACACCATAACAGTTAATGCAAAGACTCATAGTCAGAGATAGTCAGAGAACAAGTGATTCCTGAGTGCTCAGACCTGAATGAGGATGTCTGTATCACCCCTTCGAGGCTCATGAAACATTGCAGGAGTGCAAAGGATGTTCAGGGCTTGAGGATGAGAGGAAGTGCTGTAGAAATGCTGTCATGTGGACATGACATGGCTGTTCCACCCATGGACTCACAGCAGCAGTGACATGCACAACATGACCCATCAACATTCCATCCTGAGCGGGAGAGAGCAAAAGGCCTTACCCCTCCCTGAGAAGCTATCCTCAGTAAGAGTATAGCAGGAGGGGGAGTCACATTCATCACTGGTGTAGCCACAGGTACACTGCCCTTGGTCAAACAATCTCCCATCTATGCTCCTGCAAACAGCTATAATTAAATGTAATGGGTCATAAAACAGTGTGTGGGGGGTGACAGATGAAATTGGGGAAACTGATCAAAGAACATCATATACGTATGTAATTGTGAAATAAAAAAAAGAAAACAAAACAAAGATATATAAATGGCCAATAATTATTTGAAAAAGTATACAATATTCTTAACTATCAAGAAAACGTAAATTAAAAGTGCTTTAAATACAATCTCATCCCAATCAGAATTACTATCATCAAGAAAAACAATAAACTTTAGTGTATAGCTCACACTTGTAATCCCAGCAGGCGAGGAGCTCAGCCAAGAGGAATTTTGCAAGTTTGCAGCCAATCTGGGCTACAGAGTGAGATTCCATCTTAAAAAATAAAAACACTAAAAAAAAATTAAAAACATGTGGCAGCCAGTGAGATGATGGCTCAGCGAGTAAAGGGACTTGCTGCCGCGTCTGGCCATCTGAGTTCAATGCCCAGGACTGCATGGTAAAGAAAAAAAACAGACTCCCACAAGTTGTCCTTGGACCTCCATTCCCTCACTGCGGCTTGTGCATACCTACACACACACAACTACCAACAAATAAATATAATTCAAATTAAAAAAACAATTATGATATTTGAAAAAAGACATCAATGAGGATATAGATCTGTGTACATTGTCCAGCCCTTGTTACTTCTAATGATTCAAAATTAGATCTAAGTGGGCTGGGGTATGGCTCAGTGTGAGCATGCTTGCCTAGTATGAGCAAGGCCCCAGGTTCCCCAGTACCAAAACAAAATTCATTCAAATATTTGATTTTAGCTGGGTGTGGTGGTGCATGCCTAGAATCTCAACACTTAGGAGACAGGGACAGGAAGATCAAGAGTTCAAAGAAACCTCTGTTACGCAGTGAGTTTGAGGTCAGCCTGTGAGAACCTATCTCAAAACAGCAGAAGAAAATAAGCTTTAAAGGCTGGGGGCAGAAGACTTACACAGCATGAGCAAGGCTGCAGGTTCAGTAGTCAGTACTGAAAACAGAATATTCCTAAGTGGCCAGGATCCCCATTCCCAATGTTTTTATTCTGTTGTAAATCTACAGTTTACAATTGGGAAATAGAAATGGTGATGTAGCCTACCTTGCTTTAGTCATATAACTTTAAAGTCAGAAAAATCGACTCTACCAGCCTCTTGAATTTCAATAAGAAACCCATTATGACTGACATTCTGAAAATTAGGCCCAGTGGGTGTGGATATTTGGCTGCACAAGGTGAAAACCTTCCGCAAATGAAATCATGATATTCAAACCAAGGGCATATTGGTGAGTTCAAGAGTTCTTGATATAAATGTTAGCCTTTGACCTTAGATAAGTTATACCTTTCAAAACATTTTACTTCGTAAAATAAAGATAATTAGGTAAATGTCCTGGTTAATTTTTTGTCTAAGCTTGATACAAGCTACAGTTATCTGAAAAGAGAAACCTCAATTGAGAAAATGCCGCATCAGATTGCCTGTAGGCAAATCTGTAGGGCATTTTCTTGATTAAAAATTGATGAGGGAGTGCTCAACTCACCAGGGGTGGTNCAACTCCTGGGCAGGTGGTCCTTGGAGGCATAAGAAAGCAAGCTGAAGAAGCCATTGAAAGCAAGCCAGTAAGTAGAGTTCTTTCATGGTCTCTGCTTCAGCTCCTGCCTTGGCNTCCCTCAAAATTGGACTGAGATCAGGATGTGTAAGCCAAATAAACCCTTTCCTCCCAAGTTGCTTTTGGTCATGGGGTTTAGTTCAGCAATAGAAAGTCAACCAAGACAACACACCTCAGAGCGTGAAGAGATGGTGAGATTGTGTAAAATCCATGCACACCCTGTAATCAATAAATGCCAACTATTGTTATCAACTGGCCGCAGGAACAGAGCTGGTTCACCTCCTACAGATTCTTACCCTTAAAATCCATGGGACTCTTTTTAGGTCACAGTTGGGGCCAATAGTGGCTTCTTCCAACGTAGCTCAGCATCAGTAGGTGGGCATTTGTTTGGTTCCTGGAAAATTACTTTAATGGGCTTCATAGAAGTTCAGATCCTAGCATTCTTGCCATGACCTCTTCTCTCAAAAAAAGGATAAACCCAACTCTCAGCTTGTTTGCTTAGAGGTAAAAATAAAAAGTCACTTCCTCAACTGTAATATTAATTAGTACCAGCTAAGTGTTTTAGAAATGTGAAAATACGGTTACATTTTTAAAGGGTGAATCATAAATGTTAAAATTGTTGGCATTTCCCGCACAGCAGAGGGAGTGTAAGTATTTTAGTATTTTTCTGCAGGAAAACACTACATGGTGGTGGTAACAACATTTAGCTCTCAGAGGCCAGGGCTCAGGGGAAGCAGAGCTAAGAGGAGCCTCAGAAGATGAGGTGACTCTTGAAAGTCAGGCTGAGAAAGCACAAAGAAACGAGGCACAGTGTGGGGCTGCTGCTTTCTCTGAGATCTCTCTGGTGAAAGTGAACTTGCTTCCCAAGACTTTTACTCTTGAGTGGTTCTAGTTTTAATATGGAATTAACTGCACTCAGATTTCTCTCTTTGTCACAGACAGTCTCTCTGTTGTTTCTAAAACTGCTCATTTCACTTGTGGGAGTGAGGGTCCCTGAGTCACATAATCAATGTAACATGTTCTGTGAGCTGGCTCCTTAATATAGCAGTGAGTTGTTCTAAAAATCAAGATTTGCTTAAGGACTATTTGATTCTTTTCTTTTTTTCAAAGTAGAAATATTACCCATTTGACCAATAAAATTCACATAGGAATTCCTGAAAGAGACAGAAAACTACCATAGCTCACATTGAGAAAAATGCCCATCATGAACAAGGGTTACTTGTTTGTTCTTCTCTGATGAAGAATCATACACTTTATTTTTATCACGACTCTGAAGATCTCCTGTGGGATAGATGGATGTTATCTCCATGGTTGGGAGGAAATTGGGGCATTTGGGTGTGGTGACTGACTTTTCCTGAGTTTGTAATGGAAGTTAATGAAAGAGCCAAAATTAGAATTCTCAAGTTCCTGCCCACTCTCTTTGCTCCAATAAACCTACTTCATTCCAAGCAGCCTCACTTCACCATTTCCTGTTTGGTCTCTGAGGGATTAAGCCCCTCCATATTGTTTTTACTTTTGTCTGACTTTCCAAAGACAAGAATATTTATCAAAGTTCTCCTTCCAAAAGCTCTGCCAGGCACTAGCCATTCGGGGATTTTACATAAGGAATAAGTGACATCTGGCTTTGGTGGATTAGTCTGTAGAGACACTTGCCTCTACAAAGGGGTCAGTGAGAACGAGAAGACTATAAAGTGGACCCTGAATGACCAGATGGTATCATTGAGAAGAGGAAAACAGGTTCTCAGGAAGGCCCATGTGGTAGTTTGAATGAGAATGGCCCCCATAGGCTCATAGGTTTGAATATTTGGTCCCCAGCTGGGGGAACTGTTGGGGAAAGATGAGGTTTGGCCTTGTTGGAGGTGGTGTATCACTAGGTGGAGTATGGGTGGGGCAGGCTTTGAGGTTTCAAAATACTCACCCTTCCCAATGTCCCTCTCTGTGCTTTGCTGTTCCTGCCACCATGTCATTGCTCCATCATGAAGGACTCTAACCCTCTGAAACTGCAAGCCCCAACTAAATGCTTCCTTTTTATAAGTTGCTTTGGTCATGGTGTCTTATCATACCAACAGAAAAGTAACATAGTCCGGAAAAGGAAGTATGAAGGAAAAAGAAATATAGTAATTAGTGTCGTACAGCATTGAGAACAGAGCTGGAGACAAAGGCTCAACTTCTGTTGTTTGCTGCTGCCAATCAGAAAATGGATAGCTATGATGGTGATGGTGATGGTGATGGTGATGGTGATGGTGATGGTGATGGTGATGGTGATGATGATGATGATGAGTAATGGTGATGGTAATGATGATGTGATAATGATGATGATGATGTGATGGTGATGATGGTGATGGTGATGGTGATGTTGATGATGGT
>LZPO01034971.1:108233-122335 GCA_001675575.1 Neotoma lepida
GCCCGCAGCCTCGCAGCAAATCCACTTGATGGGGATAAGAAAGCATTTTTAAGAGAGTAAAGTACCTTGTACTTTCCGACTTAATGCAGAGAGCTAAAAATATGCTAAAAACATTTTTTAAGGCAGAGACCAGAGACTTTTTTGAAGCTTTTCATCTAGCAAAGCCAGCCTCCTTTTCCTCAAAGCATCAGGATTGCTTCAATATTTAGGTATTAATATTCCCTCGTGGCTCAATCAGCTCTTTGAAAATGAATTTCTCAGCACTGCTGTCATAATTAAAGACAGACATGCTGAGGGGAAGGGGAATTTGTGTGTTTCTTAGATTGAAAGGCTGTGTTCAGTCAAATGAACATCCTCTCAAGGTTAAGTTCTCTATTTAAATCCCTCCCAATTACTGTGCCAGGTACAATCTTTGATGAGATGCAGGGAGAACAAATGACTTAATCTGTGGGAGAGAAATTCTCCGAGGGAAGGGAAGCCATGAAATCAGAATGAACTGGACAGTGTTTATTATCAAGGGAAGATGGTTACATAAATTGAAAACTCCGGAGTCTCAATAAAACACCGGCCACTATTGGGTTGCTAAGGTGTCATAATGGAAGATCAGAAGGGTGGCGTTCCTCTTCATTTGGAGCAGTTTGGATCTTAGCCATCTCCCAAAGGATGGGACCTTGCTGATGGTGCTGTTGGGAGGATCTGTGTGCTTTAAGGGCGGGGCATGGTTAGTGTGAGTTCCCTTTGACCTGTTGAATGGTTTTGAAAAAAAAAAAAAAAATGTCCATTTCTCTTTTCCTTTTGTCGAGTCCCGCTTGACCTGTTCAGCGGGGGGCGGGGGAGTGTGGAATTGGGAAATGATAGCTGTGAAATATAAACATAGGTGAAGAAAAAGAGACACAGGATAACAGACCCTGAGTTTATTGCTCACAGCCTTTATATACCCAAAAGCAAGGGGAGCAAACAGACCTCCCCCTTTCAAGGACATCGGGGTTCAAGGTACAAAGTACAATCAAGTGTAAACACCTCCTTAGTACTCAAGACATCTGGTGACCATGCGTTACAGCAAAGCATCCTGTAAATAGGCCTTGAGGTATAAGATACCTGGTGACCACGCCTTTGGCCAAAACATCCTGTTTTATAGCCTTGCAGGGGAAAACAAGCTCGGACTCTCTGACTTTGAGTCAAGATGAAAACAAGCCACAAGCTGGGGTCTCTGTGAGCTCCCCCAGGTTAGGTCACTGNGGGGGGGCAAGTTCTTGAGGGGGATTTTAGGACCCTGGCCCTTCTGTGTTTCCCTGCTTCCTGGGTGCCATGTGGAGTATAAGCCTCTGCAGTGTACTGCTGCCATGATATCTTTACTGCCTTGACCCGTGCCCCAAAGCAGCATGGCTGGGTAGCCATTGAGGGAAACATCTGAAGCTGGGAGCCAAAAATAAACCTTCTTAAATTATCTCAAGGTTTGTCACAGGAACAGAAAGCCTCAAAGGGAGAACCATGAGGTGGTCCGAGCCTCAGACCACCAGCAGATACTGTGGTCCACGTGGGGGATGTAGTTGTACATCACAGCCTGGCTCTAGATCATTCCAAGTCTCATTGGATTTCTCTTTAATAGAAATCAAAGACTCTGGCTTGTGCTTTACACTTGAGCTTCTGCTGACATGGTTGGTCAGCGCTTGTGATAGGCCTCTAAGTAGTTTCCTTGCCTTCAGAACANTGGATACTAGCATCGGAAAATATCCCTTTCTGCCTCTGCCCTTCAGCACTTCTGGTCTCTTCTCACTTCTGGTGGGATGNCCTGTGGGCCCTTTCTGTCTTACCATCCTCTGTGATTAGTTGTGTGTAGGTTGCCTGGATGGTTGAGTGATCTAGTGCAGGCATTGGAGCCACACTGGTAGGTTCGAATCCTGGCTGTGCCCCTCACCAATGTGTGTGGGTAACTGAAAACCTTTTGGGTCTCAGTTTCTTCTTGTTGATTTGATTTTATATATAGCTTTACTTGAGTAATACTAATCCTCCTGAGATTTTTATTGAGGAAAAAATGACTTAACATGGAAGGAATTTAGTCCATTGATTTCTACTTAGTGAGCTCTCTGTATATGATGATGATTAAAAAAAGAAATCGTGTGTGTGTGTGTGTGTGTGTGTGTGTGTGTGTGTGTAGGTCAGAGGACAGCTTTAGGGGGTCTCAGTTCCTTTGCCTTGATTGAGACAAGGTATCCATTTGCTTCTCTGGGTACCAGGCTAGCTGGCCCATGAGCTTCTGGGAATTCTCAGCCTGCTTGCCATCTTGCCANGAGAGCACTGGGATTCCAGATGTGTGCATTATGTGGGTTTTGGGGCCCCAGACTCAAGTNCTCATGCTTGCTTGGCAAATGCTTTACTCATTAGGCCATCTCTCCAGCCCCAGTGCTCCTCGTTTGCTGTGAAGTATACATCATATGCCATCTTGGTCCCTTGGAGTTGTATATGGCTATTCTCTCTTGTAAATAATGTCCTAAGCACCTTTTCTTCNTCAGTAACCTTCCTGTTTCTATGGCCTTAGAGAGCCTGCCACCTCTAAACACTGCACTCTTTGCATCAAAGATTAAAGAGAAGAAGTTGCTAAAGTAAGAGCAGCCTAAAATAACTTTTCCCCTGTTGTACTGGGGTTCATCCCTGTACTGATGCTCTGTCTCCCTCTGGATGCACCAATGAGTGTTTTCAGTAAGCCAGTGTATTCTTGTAAATGATCATGATATGGTTCTCAGATACCATTCAAATTTGCCAACAACAAAAGAAGGTATTTAGAGTCCTGTGCCCTCAGTCATTCACCCTCAGATCTGGGTCACTTTCTCAGGTTTTCTTTACCTTTTTTGACCTTGATGCATTTGTAGATAACACAACACTTAAGTTTGTAGACTATTCCTTAGTTTTGCTGTGTCTGCTGTTTGACCAAGTCAGGTCTTGCACCAGGGCTGAAGAGCCACAGATATGGTGTCAGTTCCTTTCAGTCCTTNCTGTTAGGTGGCACGTGATTTCAATTTATGCTNATNTGTTCAGCTTTGGTCACCTGATAAAGGTGGCATCTGCTGGGCTTCTCATTGTGACATCATCCCCCTTTACCTTCTTTGTAGTAAGCGCCTTATGGGNAGTATTTTGATATTACGGTACTTAAGCTTTCAACCTGCTCATTTATTATGATTGAGGACTTAGAGAACTCCATTTTATTTAATGCAGTATAATTCCTCACTGTTCTTTGGTATACAGATTGCCTCNCATTTANATGGTGGCTCCTAGGTCCTTTTAGAACTGTCTGAATAATTTTATTTGAATACTTCCTTACTCTCTACAGCAAGANATTCTAGGCACACTGTGTTTTGCTGAACCTAGCCCTGGGTTCTTGGCCCAGGAACAGAGTANNTAGTGGGCTTATGATTCCCTTCNTAAGAATGATGTATAGGGGGCTGGAGAGGTGGCTCAGAGGTTAAGAGCACTGACTGTTCTTCCAGAGGTCCTGAGTTCAATTCCCAGCAACCACATGGTGGCTCACAACCATCTGTAATGAGATCTGGTGCCCTCTTCTGTATACATAATAAATAAATCTTTAAAAAAAAAATGATGTATAGAAGCCAGGATCTAGACCTTGTGTGTGCACATTGCTCCTGGGGTGGTGCCGCTCCCAGACCCCCTGAGTTATTAACAAGGTGTACTCATTGCTGTAGTATTATGGATTGGTAGTCACAGGTTCACACTGCTTTACCCAACACACATAGCATGGTTCATTTTAGTTTTCTCCTGTGTACACCAGTAGCTCTCTTCTTCAGTAGGGGAAACTTGGCTCTTACTGGCTGGGTATAGTGTTTCCCTTNTGTCCTCCACTTTTCAGACCCACCCCTNTGTGCAGATGTNCCTCNCTCTGTATTTTCTGTATACCAGGATTCTGCACCAAACTCTCTCTCCTTAGGTGTAGGTACCCTCCTTCCTCTAGTGGATACCAGTTGGACAGCTGACCATTGTACATGGAAAAGGCATTCCTTCTTCCAGGTAGAGTGCAGCACTCTATGAAGTTCTATTCATCTTGGCAAAGATGAGGTGGCTGGAACTCATCTCTCTCATTGCATCCTTTACCTTGGGCTGTACAGAAAATGCACTATCTTATGTAACAGCCCTGATGGTGACTCCATGTCATTACTCCTTGGGCAGTGGTGGCCCTACCTTGGAACTGAGACATGACTACAGATGTGCTGCTTGGATTTGAGAGGATTGGAGAAACACTGTTGCTGGTGGCTCCGTGATGGGAATGGAATAAATAGGAAGACAAGGGATAGGAAAGAGGCCTGTTAGANGCTTGGGAGAAGGGTTGAGTAGCTGGCCCTGGGTTGTGTCTGAGACTCACTGCAATCCTGTGCTTGATATTTGAAGGACAATTTCATATTAGTGTGACCCTTTCATCCTTCAAGTTAAGTGGACCATGTAAACCAGGTCCTGGGGTGACCCTGGAAGNAACTGCACAGTGGTCTGGCAATGGTCCTCGATACAGACCAGTCAGCCAGTCTTAGATGGGACAGTTTGCTTAACAAAGACTAGCCAGATAGGAGGTGAAGGTGGGAGGCGAAAGAGNTCTGTNCAGCTGGGCTGTTGGNNTTGAATCATTCTTCTGCCTTCTGGATGAAGGAGTGAGGGACTGGAGCAGCGTTTGTGTGACTCGAGGTNTACAGTGTTTTAAAAGGCCCCATGTCTGCTTTCTCCTGCCTTCTTGGCCATGGAAATACTTCAAGAGGATGGTGTCAGTCACATACAGATATTCCAGGAACCAGGTGGCCTTCATTTCTTTCTCCCCGCTTAGCTCTATGAAGCTAATTGTCCAACTGAGAAAGGCTTAATTTTACAGGCGTACAGGGAGGCAGGCTTGTTGTTTCCAGCTTCTCATCCCCTTCTGCCTTCCTTGCCAGAGGCTGTGTTCAGCAGCGGCACCTGAATTTAACATGAGAGATTTGAAAGTTGTATGTATGCAAGGAGACACTGTGTCCTGATAGGCCTGAAATCTTTCTCTTGCTTCTGTAGCTAAAGGTGTGTCCAGTGTGGCTCTCAGGGCCTCCATTATATACCATCTTTCCATTTGTCATATTTGAAATGGCTTCGACTGTCAGCAGGAAGTTTGTGTAGTCCTTTTCAGACAATGTCTGCATTAATGCCCTGTAGGCAACGGCCTGGTAAGTGCAGGAGACCATATTAAGGAATTATAATGCAAAAATTATGCTGAATTATAAATGTGCGGGAACACATTATTCTAACTAATTATGAAGCTTACAAAGAGGCCAAGTGGTACTTGGTAAATCTGATTATTTAGGGTGGTAGAAAAACTCTTTTTGCAGCACTGGAAATATTATGCGTTGTGCCTTTTATGCAGAGTAAAGATAATAGTGGCTAGAATACAGGATTAGCCATGTGCTGTGTGAAAGATGGCAGGCTTAAAAAATCCATTTGTATTTCTGGCAAATTGTCTTAATATAATCTACATGCCTTTCTAATTTAAAATATGAAAGTTAAATATGGGAAGCTATATCCATTAAGGAACTGGGGAAATAGTTCAGCCATCTAAGCCTAGACTATAGTGTTAGGTGTGTGTGTGGTGAAAGTGTGTTTGTGGTGTAGTGTGGGGGGGTGTAGTATATGGGCTGTGTGTGCATGTGTGCCCTGCTGACATTTAAGCTGTGAATTCAAATTGCATCCCCTTGCAAGTGTGTATTATTTTTAATGAAGACTACAGCATGGTGGGGTATTCTAAATTAGGCCTGATTATAATTGCAGATGGCAATTGAGCTTTTGGAAGCTGTTTTCTTAAACTGTTACATAAAAAATGTCTTTTTTAGTATTGGTTTGCAAAGTTCAGCACTTGTTTAGGGAAAACTATCTTTCAGCTCCCCTTTCCATTCACAGTGTATCTAACTTTTATCTTAACTAGCTTTCAGGGTGTTTAAATCCGAAAGCATTTTTTCCTAGGACTTTTTAATAATTGATTCAACGTATTTTTGGTCCCCCTCCATGACAGATGTTTTCCAAATGTCTTCTGGACATTGAGTCAAAGNAGTTATTCTCTTTTATTGTAAAAAGTACATTTGACCCTCAGTGTGTTTNTGGTCGTGGCATGCTTAACTTCACTGCCTTCCGTTTAGAAGGCAAAACAAGGCAAAACAGCAAAAGACTGACTTTATTCAGCATTCCAGAAAGGATTATGGATGTGAGTGGACATTAACTGGGTGNCTTCTATGTGGGCTTTCAATGTCCATAGACATCAGATACATCCAGGTTCTCTCTGTGTAGACCTGCTTGTCCAGGGGCCCACAATCACAATTTCAATTTTCCGTCCTCTAAGGGGACATTTGGTGATGTCTGGCTTCATATGTGTATGGTTTTTTGTTTTGTTTTGTTTTTTAAATTTAAACTTTCATGTATTTAATTCTGTGCATGTGTGTTTTACACACACAACACACACACACACACACACACACACACACACACACACGGCATGGCTGCCTCAGGGTTCCTTTGGAAGCCAGAGAACAATTAGCAAGAGTGGGTTCTTTTTTTTCCACCATGTGAGTTGTAGAGATCAGAATCAGGTCACCAGACATGGCAGTAGTTGCCATCTCCCTAGTCCTGGCCCTTAATGGTGTTCTTGTTATTTGTCAAGTATGGACTTGGGACACTGAAAACACACTGCAGAGCATACAACAGCTCCACAATGTTCGTAGGGCAGNTGTTGAGAAACCCAGCCATAAACACAGAGCCAATGGCACCTCATTTGTTCCCCACTGTCACAATGGGCATGGGTTCTCTGTGGATCAGGTGTATGTTAATAATTCTTGTTACAGTTTTNGGTTTGCTTATTAAATATGAATTCATAAGAAATAGTCTTTTCTGGCTGGGGATACAGCTCAGCACTAGAGTGCTTTGCTACTGTGCAGGGAGCCCTGAGTTTGACCCATGGTGCTCCAGTGCCCTCCAACTATCATCTTGTCAAAAAGAGAAAGTAAAACGGAANTCAAAGGTGAACCAGGAATCAGCCTTGAACCGNGGAAAAGGTATCTTGGACTGAACCTATTCCTATCAGGTGCGGGTTTGCTTAGGAGCCTCTGGGACACATTTGCTTTTGTTATGAGGCATTTCACCCCATCAGTGTTTGCTCTCCCAAGTGAAGACTTCTTCTAAAGGAGCTGATGGAAATATCCGAAAGAACAACATCACATAATCATTCTCTTTTGTTGTGCATGCTTAGCTCTGTTACGTTCTGTGTCCATAGCTCAGAAGGGGAAGAACCCTGGGAACTAGGGATGAATAGAGTAACAGAAGGGCATTCTCGAACAGCGACATTTCAAGCTTATTTTATTTATTTGTGTGTGTGTGTGTGTGTGTGTGTGTGTGTGTGTGTGCGTGCGTGCATTGTGTATCACAGTGCATGTGTGGAGGTCAGAGAGCAGCTTGCTGGATATGTTTTTCTTTTCACCATGTGGGTCTTAGGGATTGAATTTAGGTCATGAGGCTTGGATGTAAGTCTACTCACTGAGCTATCTCTCTGGCTTTTGGTGTTTATTCTGCTCTCCATGAACGGAGGAATAAGGGAGGAGGATGTCAGGGCTCGTGTACAGTTTGTAGTTGTTACGTGGATAGGGAAGAAATTGCAATTTTCCTATTATATGTTGACAGTAATCTTTCAAAACATTTTTTTTAAATGTTTTTAAGTCAAGCAGCAGCAGGAGCCAGTGATGGATGGGGCTGTTGATGTGAATAGACTCTGTAGAGACAAAATTGNATCTGGTTAAGTGTGCGCTTATGATGAGGTCCCCACAGGTGTGTAATGGTCAACCATTGCTTGCCCCTAGCACCAGGTACAGATTGAATACCTGTTGAGGGTTGCTGATGCTGCAGAACTGTTATTTCCCCTCACCAGTGGGTGCAGTGTGTCCACTGATGACAGCAGCATGTATTGGTTGAGAATGGATGCTGTTGCCATTGGCTATTGAGGATTTTTAAAGTAAAAAACATCCTTTGGAGAAGTAAAGTGTGGACCAGAGACNGTCTCTGGTCACCTGGTCTCATCAGTAAGGAAATTTTATCCGTGGCCTCAGCAAGTATGTATTTGTTTTTCAGTAATGTGTATGTGTTCTCTCTGCATGTGTATATGGGTATGGTGTATGTGTGTGTGCACATGTAGAAGCCTAAGATAGAGTTCAGGAATCTTCTTTGATAGCTCTCTACCTTATTCACTGAGGCAGGGTGTCTNGTTTGAACCCACAGTATACCAGTATGGCTACTTTAGGTAACCAGCTTACTTGGGAATTTCTTGTTTCTTTCTTCCAAGTGCTAGAATTACAGGTGAGCCACCATGTCTACATAGAATTTATGCCAATGTGGGTATTTGAACTCCTGTCTTCATGCTTTTGTATAGTCGGTTCCTTACGTACTGAGCCATTTCTCCAGATCACTTTAAAAAATTATATACATATATATATATACAAATCCATCTGTCTGTCTGTCTATCTATCTATCTATCTATCTATCTATCTATCTATCTATCTATCTATCATCCATCCATCTATCTATCATCCATCTGTCTGTCTGTCTATCTATCTATCTATCTATCTATCTATCTATCTATCTATCTATCTATCATCCATCCATCCATCCATCTATCACCTGTCTATCCCCACTACCTTGGGTACAGGCCAGAAATGACAGATGCGGTAGTGCTTTGGGGACCACTATCAGATCCTGGAGAACTTTGAGCTCCAACATCTTAAAAGAAGTGACTTAGGCTCAAGAAATGCCTCAGCTTGTACTGTTCTTGCAGAAGTCCTGAGTTGGGTTCCTAGNACTCATATCAGGTGACTTCCAGCCTATGTAATTCTAGCTCCAAGGGGGTCTGATGACTGGGGAGGCACCTGCATCCTGTCACATGCACATGCACACACATTTTTAAATAAACAAATGACTTTTAAATAAACAAATGGGGGAGATGGCTTCACANCAGTGAACAGCTTGCTTTGCACCATGACTGCCTGAGTTGATCTACAGCACCATGTAGAAAGTCAGATGTGGTATTGCGCCTGTAATCCCAGTGCTTGGGAGGCAGAGACATGAGGCTCCCTGGGGTTACTGGCTAGCCAGGCTTGCTGAATGAGTGTAGTCCAGGTTAAGGGAGAGACCTTCCCTCAGAAAATAGAGAGNGCTAGAGAAAGACACCTTACGTCAACAACTTCCAGTCTCTATGTGTAACCACACACATTTGGACACACGTGAACATACACGTGCCCCCCAAACCTAAATAGAATGAGTGGTTAACTGTGTTAACACCAAAGATCCGGAAGTTCTTAAGTCACCTGGAGCTCACACGTCCTTCATGTCTTATCCAGATACTGCCCTTGGATGTGCCCTGCCCAGTTCACCTCACGCATTTTTTCTTTTCCTCTCCTTTCCGTTTTTCCCATGATTACTCTTTCCTTTTCTGGGAGGACACTGAGGCACATTCTAAATGTCTTCTCTGGATCAGAGGCTTTGGGGTAGGAGCGTAGGACTTCCAGTCAGGACAGTCACAGCATTGGGATAGGTGAAAAGAATCAGTAGCACTGCCCCTTGTTCAGGCTCTGTTGGCCAGGCCATCTTGGTGAGCCAGTTGGCAGATTTCTACCTTCTCTTATATCTAGACTCTGGTGACTCGTATCATCCCCGGAGGATTAAGTAAACCTCTAAAGCCCCCAGCACAGGGCTCACATTACGTAAATGTCCATTTAATTTTGGCTTAACAGTTCCCTNAACATTTTCTGTCCTTGGAAGCCATGAAACTCTCAGTCTCTGTCTCTGTCTCTCTTTCTGTGCCCTGCCTCCTGTTTTGGTCTTAAGTAGCCCAGGGTGGCCTTGAACTTTCCCATCCTTCTGCCTCCTGATCTGTGGTCATAGGTGTCTAACACCCTGGGTGTCCTTTGAGATTATATATATATATATATTTTGAAAGTCTTCATTCCACTTTGAAAGACATTCCAAAGCTTGTCTTTGTGGCTAGCTGGTCTGGCCTATGGCTGTGCTTAGAGGATAATCTAATTCTTAGTAGTCAGATAGGGAAGCGCTCTTTGGTCTAAGTTCCTTATCCTTGGCTTTGGCTTTGATCAGAAGACTCTCTTTAGGCTTCTAGAAGATTACTGAGAAGAGAGGCCCTGAGGGATGGCAGGAAGATTGCTTGCTGTAATTAGTGCTGAACAGAAGTTGCTACATTCCCAGTGTCACTCAGTCACTTTGGATAGTTTTTTTTCTTTTGCTATTATTTTTAGGTGACAGATTGCAGTGCATATTTTAGGACCTGCCACCCACTTTGATTTGGAAGATTATGTTGTCGGAATGTTTAGATACTGCAGGTAAAGACCTAATTTTGCTAAACAACGGACTTCAAGATCTTGTAAATTATGTTGCTCTTGCAGCCAAAAATGTTTCTCTCTGATTTATTAGACAAGTAACTAGATCCTATAACAGAGCAAAGTAAAACTTTTCATGTCTTTGAAATCCATTTTCTGGTTTAGCAGTCTTTAATGGCTTTACTTTAATAGACAAGAAGTATAAGTTGTGTGGATTGTTGAGCAACCATGAAGGGTGATATATTTCAGTTCTTTACAGTTAGCAGCTGCCTCTTACGGAATCAGAAGATGCAATTCCTTTGTTACTCTTTTTTTCCCTATGTTGCCTCTAGGAGGGGTATTTGTTCCCCTGAAGGTAGTACAATGTTCTCTTCTTCCTGTTCTGAAACTGTGGAGTAAGCCCCTGAAGTTGAAGGACAGACTAACTTTCTACTACACTTGCTNACAGCAGGGAAATTTCTTACACACATATTCAGGAGCAGGGTTTCTTGCGTGCAAGCAACGGAGCGGAATGTGGCTTTGGAAGGACTCTATAGGTTTGCTACAGGATAAAAAGTGTAGGATAACCAGACCTTAGTGAGAGGAGGGGCCAGCCTAGTGGGGGACAGATGGCTGGTGCAGTAGTCAGGGTTCTCCAGCGGAACAGGACTGATAGAATGAATTTATATATATTTAAGAGGGGGTTTATTAGAGTGGCTTATAGCTGTGGTCCATCTAGTTTAATGATGGCTGTCTTCCAACAGAAAGGCCAAGAATCTGGAAGTTGTTCAATCTATGAGGTTGTGTGTCTCGTCTTCAGTCTGTGTTGGAGTCCTGAAAAAGTATGTTCTAACACTAGTGAAGGAATGTCCCAGCTGCAGAGTTGATGAACTTGCCAGCAAGAGTAAGAACAAATAGGCACAAAGCAAAAGCTTTCTTCTTCCATGTCCTTTTATGTGAGTTGCCACCAGAGAGTGTGGTCCTGATTCAGGGTGGCCATTCTGACTTCAAATGATCCAGATTTAGAGTGGGTTTTCACACATCAAATAATGTGATCCAGAAAATCCTCACACTTGTGTCCAGCTGCCTGGGTTTTAGTTGATTCCAGATGTAGTCAAGTTGATAGTGAGGAGTAGCCATGGCATTTTGCTAGAATGGACTGGTCCCTACCAGATTCTGTTTTCGTGGATGACCCTGAATATTCAGGTCTCTCCCTGTGAGGGACAGGGACCTGTATGGATAATGGAGAAAATTGCAGACTGTGGCATTTCTCCATTCCACAGAGAAATGCAAGATTGGTTTGTGAAGTCCCCCTGCTGAGCTTTCTTCCTTAAAGGTTATTGTGCCCATGGCTTCAATTATATAGTGGAGCCAGCAGGGCTTCTAACTACTCACACCAGCCCTGCTGAGTGAGCAACTACTTTAGGACTCAGCCAGAACGGCATGTGGATCTCAGGCGTTTCCTTACCTTTGCACAACGCTAGCGAGTTCCGTTCCTGAGTGATGCAACTTCAGATTGGGAAAGCAGACCTCTCATAATTAGGGGAGATGTCGGGGAGAAGTAGGGGAGATGCCTGTGTGATTGGAAAAAAAATCAGTTAAAGAAGACAAAGTGGTAGAAGCCGATGGGAGAGCTGCTTGAGAAAGATCTCATCTCTTTAAAGATTGTAAGAATCCTTGATCAAACCAAACAGTGCAAGAGAGAGCAGCAGGAGGCTAAGGCTGTTTCCTCAGTTTATTGTCAAACACCAAACACAGCCTGTGAAGTGTGTTTAGAAAACGTCAGGGTTGTGAGGGTGGGGGCAATCCAAAAGCTAGCCTACCAGCTTTCTTGTTTCTCACTTTATATTGGCACCTGTCTTACTGTTGTGTTGCTATGAAGAGACACTGTGACCAAGACAACTTACAGAAGAAAACATTTAACTGCTTTACAGCTTCACAGGGTTAGTCCATTATCACCATGGCAGGGTGTGTGGTGATAGGCAGGTAGGCATGGTGATGGAGTAGTAGCTGAGGGTTACATCCTGATCAACAGGCCTAAAGTACACACATGCACACAGGCATGCCCCGCTGTGTGTGTGTGTGTGTGTGTGTGTGTGTGTGTGTGTGAGAGAGAGAGAGAGAGACAGAGACAGAGACAGAGACAGAGAGACAGAGATACTGAGAGAGGGAGAGAGGGAGAGAGAGACACACTGGGCCTGGTGTGGGATTTTGAAACCTCAAAGCCCACTCTCCAGTGACACACTTACTCCAACAAGGCTGCATTTCCTAATCCTTCCCAAAAGTTCCACCATCTGGGGACTAAGCATGCAAATATATGAGCACTGGAGGCTGTTCTCATTCCAGTCACCACAGCACACCACCCCTGCCTCAAAGAATCCATTGAGTTCAGGAGTGGCTCATTCGAGGACAAACCCTCCCCCACCTGTCCTTATTTTGGAAGACAGCTTGGCTAAGGTTTTGAGCTCCCCAACCTCTCTACTCCTAGACAGGGTTTCTCTGTGTTTAACCCTGGCTGTCCTGGAACTCGCTCTATAGACCAGGCTGGCCTTGAACTCACAGAGCTCTGCCTGCCTCTGCCTCTTGAGTGCTGGAATTAAAGGCATGCGCCACCACTGCCCAGCAAGGTTCTGGGTGTTTTGATGGTGCTTCTAGCTTTGGGTTTGGCTGAAAATGAAACTGAGATTTGAATCCCGACTCTTCTACTGAACTTCTTTGGGCCTCTGGCTAGTTTACCCAGTCAGGATCTGTCTCTCCTTCTTTCCAATGGAATCTTTGTACTGCTGGAGATGACAGCAAACCCTGTTCTGAAAAACTCTGTTTGCCAAGAACTTACCTGTAGAAGAGCTTGTCTGGGCTTCTCGGAAAGCTGTTCTAAAGCGTTCTTTTAGATTTGTTTTTCTTTAATGTTTTGTATTTGAATTAGGTAATATAGAGTGGGGGTGTAGAGTAATGTGGGGTTCAATGGTAGTGTGCTTGTCTACATACCTGGGGCCTTGGGTCCCATTCCCACGATGAAGAGGAAGAAGCAGAAAAGGAAGGTGAAGAAGAGGAGGAGGAGGAGGAGGAGATGGCTTGGAGCTTTGGCAGCCCATGAGTGAAACACCCAGGGAAATGAAGAGATAAAGGTCTCCGCTGTCTTCCTGTGGCCTCCTATTTCCACAGCCCTTGTTACAGGAAAGAAAATCAACCCTTACACTTTCTATAATGGTCTCATTAATAGCAGCGGTAAAACACCGCTCTCTCCACTGCAGCCTTTCTGTTTGTAAAACCAGACTAGGACTTACCTTGTAAGCTTATTCTGAGGATGCCTTGACAGCGTGAGAGCATGTGCAAACTGCTTCCTGCTGTTTGAATGACTGTTACTGTTCACACATGGTATAGGCTAGGTGTGAGTTTGTGAGATCTGTGACAGCACTTTGCTCTTAGGAGCCTAGAAGTCCGGCATTTTGTGTTGTAGGGTTGGTTCATTTTGAGGGCGACGGGGAAGGTGCCTTTTCCTTTCTTCTTCCCTGTCTGTACACTTGTTGTACCCGTTTTGCAAACCCCCAGAGATCACCAAGGAGCTGGTTTCCGATGCAAGCACATAATGGTCCTTTTATTGTCAGGTTCGATCTGGGCCACCGCCAGGCAGATGGAGGGAAATTCAGCGGTGGCCGAGAGCTCAGGTGTTTTTGTAGGGAAAAACTGAAATTTCAGGAATTGGCAACCTGGGTTTGAGTAAAAGGGATATGGGACAAG
>LZPO01034971.1:133092-145011 GCA_001675575.1 Neotoma lepida
ACACTCTACCAAAAGAGCTACATCCCTAGCCTTTATATTTATTTTTAAATTGATATATGAGAACATAAAAANTGTACATATTAATGAANTATCCCATATTATATTTTAACATATGTATACATTGTGTAATGTTTAAAATCATATTGGACATACTTATTTCCTCAAATATGTATCATTTCTTTATGGTGAAAATAGTCAAAATCTTTTCTTGTTGCTTTTTGAATTATGTATTATACAGTCACTATCTACAGTCTTCTTAGTGTGCCAGGCACTCCAGAATTTCCCAGTCCTACGTGTATCTCGGTACCCTCTGCNATGTNTCCTGACNTTACCATCATTCCCTAAGAACTTCTGCTCTTGATGTTAATTCAGTAGAATGAGCTGGTGAAAGACAAGCCTGTCCATCAGGAGACTGAAAGAAAGCATGGAATATAGATAAAAAAGATCCCTTACGTTCCTAGTAATTATTAGCTGTCTGTCTGAAAACTTACAATTAATGCTTTTGTTTGTGATAACTGAGATTGAATTCATATAGTATATAATTCACCCTTTAAAATGNTCTTTCTTTTTACTTTTGGTTTGATTTTTGAGATGGGGCCTCAGTATGTGGTTCANATTTGCCTTGAACTCACAGTCCTTCTGCTACAGCCTCTAAGCTCTGGCGTTAAAGCCTTGCAGCACAACATATGAGTAACGTTGGGCCAACACAAATGCTGAAATGAACTTGTGACGTAACATTTGATCTGTTTCTGTGAAACACTGTATGTACTTACCAGTCAATCCAGTAAAAATCTAATATTGTTGCTANTGTTTCCATTGGCTGAAAGTTTGAAATATTGACTGATCATTTGTGTGTGATCCATTTATTTATGCTTNTGTCTTCTGCCAACTGGTGACATCTATTTCTGTCATTGTCTGACTCCTAGATCAGATAGCTCTGCCGACAGAGGGTNGCCTCCTTGCCATGTTATGCTTGTTTCAGTGGAGAGGGACGGGGCTATCTTCCTAGACGTTGGTTTGTGTGGAGAGGACTCACTTTTTTATGTGGGTATGAAGGATCTACCACAGAAATTCTGGCCTGGTCACCACTCATTGCTGTGATTCATGGGGTAAGCTCCTTGAAGCCTAGCTTAGTTGATTTTCTCTTCTGCAGACAAGAACAGGAGTAAGGTAACCTTCCAGGGTTATTCAGAGGACTGCATAACAGTCCATGTATGCACACACATGTGCTAGGCATAGTGCTTAGTATTTCAAGGAAGAACATGCGATCNGAGAAGTCCCTGAGAGTCCTCAGAGGGAAGTGAGAGCTCACATATCCAGCAGAATACTTCTGGTGCCATGGCTGNCTTCATGTGAGACTTCAGTTTCTGGGATGGTTTTGATGTTGGGNCCCNAACCTATGAACCNTCAGGCTTCTTAGGAGCTGACCAGATTTGCCCATTCCTCAGCACTCTTAACAACATGATATTTTGTGGGCATGTGTTTGTTTTTATTGGCCATGTTCTGAGAAAACTGTCTTTAAACATGGTCTAGGACTCTGAGGATGATGTTTCCTTCTTAATGTGGAGATGTAAGTAGAATCCGCCTTGTCATTCAAGCCTGTGGATTGTTGTTTACTCAGACTGGGATAGTCTGCTTGAGAGAGCTGTGTGGAGTTTCTAGACCGTGATTGCCTTCCAGTTATCACTGAGGGCTGGCACTCAGTCTTNAAGAACTTTAGGNTGCCATTAAGGNCATCCTTGACTGGAGAAAGTTCATTAGTCTTGGGTTTATTGCACTGTAANCTGTTCTTGTCAGAATTGTGTGGAGAAGTTATTAAGGGTTGACAATTCCTTACCCTCAGTAAAAGGGTAAGGCCAGAGTGCTTCTGGGTTTGGAGGTTTTGAATTGGCATTATTTTGGAATGTTTGCATAGACTACTGGTTTAGCATCCCTGANCTGAAGATTCCAAATCTTAGCTACTCAAACTGATTGATCAGAAAGATTTAGACCTTTGAGTGCTTTAAATTTGGAATTTTAGGATTAGAAATGATAATTTAACACTAGGAACCATCCTCATACCTATAATCTGAGCACTTGGAAGGCCAAGGCAGCAGGATTACTGTGAGTTCAAGGCTACGTAGTGAGTTCCAGGCTAGCCTCTAGTAAGATTATGTCTACTAAAGAGACCACCACCACCACCAAGAAATACATAGTTATACTTCTAGTGTTTGAAAGTGGTCTTTATAAAACCAGACAGGCTGAGGAATGAAGGTACTCAGCTAATTTTCTTCAGAACTGATTATGAAAACAACGTGTGTGTGTGTGTGTGTGTGTGTGTGTGTGTGCGCGCACGCACATGCACACATGTGCTTTAAAGATGCCTTTGGTTTATCAGTATTGCTTTATCTATAACTGACAGTGAGGTTCCTCAGACACTCAGTTGTGCCTCTGGGTCTGCATTTTCTGTTTGCTCCAGTTGCCTTAAGCTTACTGCTCTTTTGGGTCATTCTGACATGTCCTGGTGCCAGCCTGTTGGGTTTGTGGGTCCTGGATCACAAAAGAAGGGGATATAGCTCAGCTATGTTGGCTGCGTGTTCGCTTGGTGCAAGGTGACAGCACTATATTAGTTTTTTAGAGCTACACAATCTCAGGGCTTTAACCTGTAGAAATCGATTCTATCACACTCTGAAGACTCGAAGCCAGCAATCAAGGCGTGGGCAGCTGTGCTCCCCTGAGACTCCTTCCTCGCTCTAGCTATTGTTAGCTGTTGANGTACCTCAACTTGAGGCTCCTTGTCTGTTTGCAAGGTCCTCCTCGTTTTTGCTTATCAGTCTCTCTCAGCTACANACTCATGAGGACACATGTCATGGGATTTAGGTCCCGTGTGAACAATCTGGGATGCACTGTGAGACTCCTTGGGATGCTCATAGATTCTAGCCATTGGGATATTGATTTATCTTTTGGATGGGGATGGGTAGCACTATGCAACTATGCCATCATCTAAATCACCAGATTGCCAGTAGTAAGCAGAACTAGAAATCCTGAATGCTGGACCCTGAACAGAGGATGACAATCTTTCCAGTTTTTTTGTTTGTTTGTTTGTTTTTTGTTTTTGTTTTTGGTTTTTTTGGGGGGGTCAACTTGACACCAACTAGAGTCACCTGGGAAAGAGAGACAGAACTTCAGTTGAGGAGTCACTTCCATCAGACTGTCCTGTAGGCAAGTATGTGGCTGTTTTCTTGATTAATGCTTAATGTGGGAGGACCTGGCTCACTGGATAGTGCACCTTGGGCACATAGTCTTAGGTTGTATAAGAAAGCAGGTGGAGCAGGCCACAGAGAGCAAGCCAATAAGCAGCATTCCTCCATAGTTTCTGCATCAGTTCCTGCCTCTCGGTTTCTTCTTGAGCTCCTGCCCTGGATTTCTTCAGTGATGGACTTTACTTTAGTAAAGGCTGACATAAACCCTGAGTTCTCCCTGCCTCGGTTTCCCGTGTTGTTGGATTGTAAGCTGACATAAACTGTTTCTTCCCCACAATGCTTTTGGTCATGGTGTTTATCATAATAANAGAAACAAAGTAGAACAGCAGGCCTCACCTAGGATCAGGGCTACCTCTTAACATTCCTGCTGCTGTGTCTCTTTCCTTGGAGAATCTTGGGGTATTGTCTCCTCCCTTGAGCTCAGACCAGTCAGCTAGACATTTCCTGTCCTTGGTCCATCTGCTTTCTCCCAGTTCTGCCTGTGGTCCATCATTGACAGCCCCGTTTCCTGGTTGAACAGTTCATGTGAGCATGAAAATTCATAGTGGCCATAAGGGAGCACTACAACTGATGTGCTTCACAGAGNACAGCCATCACTGTCTTTCTTTTCTCCCAAACAAAAGCTGCTCTTGAGGGGTGGGGGTGAGATCAGAGAAGCCCATGGGGCAGTAGCCTGGTTCTCCCAATGTGTGGTTGGTGCTGACCTTCCTCCTGTTCTTCCTTTCAGTGGCACAACTTGCTGAGTGTAAACCAAGAGCCAGGTTCTGTACCGAGTGCTTGTGTTTAATCCTAATACAACCCAAAAGAGCTACCATTTTCAGCCCATTAAACAGATGAGGCAAATACCTTGGGGAAATAAATCACCTGTTAACATCATGTGCCTAGCAGGAGTCTATGCTGTGATTCCAGAATCTGAGGATGAGGTATGTGACACCCACTGCAGTGACCTGAGCCACCTGCTTTGGAATACTTTATGATGTGACCTCCAATTTCTTCTTGGGTCACCTTCAGAATATGATGGGTCTACACCAAACAGGGCTCCAGACGCTAGAGTTTTTTTTGTTCTCCACCAGTGTTCTGTATGAGATGGTTTTGTATATCTGGAGGAAAGGTGATGGGTTGCACAGCGAGTTCCTTTTGTGAGGGTCTGGTGTGAAAAGTGGGAGGAGATTGAAGAAAGGCTTTTTCCAGCCTTGGGAGGGAAAGGTCAGGTTGGCCATCTTCTTATTACATTGGAACTGGAGCGCATTTACAGGGAAAAAGCCTGCAGCTTGACTTGTGCATTTGTGTGTGTGTGTGTGTGTGTGTGTGTGTGTGTGTGTTTGCACTTGCATGTGTTTATCGTTATTCACACTAGTGTATCTGCATGTGGAGTCCAGACGAGGGTTTTGTCTTCCTCTGTTGCCCACTCGCTTACCCTTAGATAGTCCCTCACTGAACTTGAGTCATTGTTTATGCTAGGCTGCATGGCATGGGGCTCTCAAGATCACTCGTGCCTTGCTACTTGTATATGACTGTTGGGCATTCAAAGTGGTCTTTGTGCGTTTGCAGCATGTGCTCTTAACCACTGAGCCATCTTCCTAGCCTCACCTTTGCTCTGATCTCCTGGGAGTTCCTGGTTGCTTNGGAGCCACTGTGGTTCTAGTGAGGATGNAGTTCCTCTTCTACCTCCCTCTCATACAAAGCATGCTGGGACTGCTGCTGTATACCGAAGCAGAGGGAAACCTTCCCCTTCTGGATGGCCTCAATCCTGAGGACAGATTTCAGATCTCAGGAGGGTGAAAAGCCTAGCGCATGGTTGTCCTGTGAACTGCAGTTACAGTGTGAGACATTTGTTTAGTAGCTTATCACTTCAGTCATCTAGAGGAGAGGGAAAAATTCCACATGCGTGTTTCCTCTTTGTCCTCTTTTTGCCATCCTTTTCATGGGTGTATTTTTAAAGAGAAATCACCAAGCTGGCTCTTCTGCCATTTGTGTAGCCATTTACCATTCCTTTAAGGCTTAACAGCTTTGTGGTGTTCTGTCTCACTACAGATGGACTTGTGGCTCTGTTTAGATAGAAGATGGGCCATTGGTACTCAGATAGACTCTTAATCCAGGTTTAAGAGTGACGGCCGATGCCCGGATGAAATCTGCTAATGATTAAAACCCTAAAACAAAGCCCACTAATTCTTTGTGTGGTTTGGGAGGGGTCTGTCCAAATCTAGAGGGTGGGGGCTGTCGTTCCAGGCTGTAATGCCATTTAGAAAAATTAAGAGCAGGAAGTAAACCTTGCTGGCTGCCGAAGTCTGAGATTTAGAATGGATGGGTCTAATTTTGTTTTGCATTTATATTTAATGGCTCGGGTCCCTTTCCTGTGGGCTGGTGCACATTTAGCTAATGAATGCCTTCTGAGGAGACCTGGATGGCAGGAGAGGGAGGGCCTAGCTGGCCTCCCCATCTGGAGTTCCAGAGGCATCTATACCCTAGCAGCCTGCTCTGGCAGGGTTTGCTGTATCCATGCTTCTCATTCTGCTGCATTCTTCGTTTATAAAAATCAAAGCGCTGCTGCAGAAGCCCAAGCACCGACCTTCAGTTATTAGCTGGGCACTCTAGCCATCTTTCTTAGCCACAGGCTGTGACCCTGCACTGGGGCATGTGGTTTCTCCGCCTTGGGTCCTTCCTCCTTCCAGTTTGTAAAGGTGTCATTCAGTTGAGTTCAGGCTGGTGATTTCATTTCTTCTATATAGTTGACCAATGTGCACTGTTTTGCCGCCTCCATGTGAGAACCTTTCCCAGATCACCCCTCAGCTTGGGCTCAGGGTCACAGACATCTGGTTTGGTCTTGGGAAGCATCCCTGGGTCCCCTGACATTCTGGGAATAAATTAGAAGTAAACATGTTGTACCAGCCACCATCTACTGAAGAGAGGGCTGCATCACGCACGCGCACACACACACACAAACACACACACACACACAAACACACACACACACCTGTCTCTTATACACATCTAGATGTGTATAAGAGACAACACACACACACGCACACACACACGCACACACAAACACACACACAAACACGCACACACACAAACACACACACAAACACACACAAACACACACACGCACACACACACAAACACACAGGAGAGAGAGTAACCCAAGGCAACTTGCCACGTATTGTCCTAAATAAGATACAGATTTGGGGATGGCCTTGTTGTTTGGGGGGAATCTTCTTAACACTTAACACTTTTATTTGAAAATAATGAGGTTTTTGGTTGTACATTCTAGTCATGCTTTATGTACTCAAAATTCTGATGTGTAAAATATGTGTGTTTGAAAAATAAAGAATAGTGGGGCTGGTGAGATAGCTCAGGATTAAAGGCACCTACCTCCAGACTTGAAGATCTGAATTCTATTCCCAGAACCCACATGGTGGAAGGAGAGAAGCGACTCCTGGAAGGTGTCCTCTGACCTCTACAGGTGCGCCATGGAGTGTGCACCCCCCCCACACATACATGTACACAAAGCGAACAAATAAAAGTATAATACAAATCTTAAAAGGAGAATTGGGAAGCNGAGGCAGGAGAATCTGAATTCAAGGCCAGACTGTATAATATAACAAAATCCATGTCAAAGAAAAGTAATAATAGCTCTTGGAGATGAGGTTATAGCTCGGTTGTAGTATATGTATGACTTGGATTCCATCCCCACCACACCCTCCTATAAAAACAAAACAAAACCAAAAAAGCACAACCCAGCCAACCCAGCTTTTAATACTGGATAGCCAAGATGAGCACAATTTTCCTTNATGAAACTAATCTAGGTAACCAGGAGACCAAAGTGGTTTCTATGAAGTTGCTGTACAGAAACCAACCAGCTAGTCCCATTGGTCAGGTGTAGGTTACCTGGGCAGGGGACCACCTTAAACAACCATCACAGGGAAGGGAGTGGCAACTCCACACCACCTGGAGACTGTGTAACTGTAACACAGAAGTTCCAAAGGAGGAAAAGGGAGATGGAGAGAGAACCTATAGGTGGAAGGATTCTAGAGACAGACCTATTATTGTATTAGTAACTTGTCCTCTTGTAGTAAAGTAACTGACAAGGAAGGCAGGCTTTGCTGTCCCTCACAGGTTGAAGGGATGTCCATCATGACAGGGAAGCCATGGCAGCAGGAATACGAGGCTGTTGGTCACATTGTGTCCACCGTCAGGACACTGGTATGAATGCTGCCACTCAGCTCACATTATCTGGACCCCAGGCCCATGGGAGGATGCCACACTTAACGGCTAGTTTTCCGGCCTCACATTCTGAGCTCACATTCTCTGGACCCCAGCCCATGGGAGGATGCTGCACTTACAGCGGATCTTCCCTCCTCAATTAGTCAAATCTCAATAATTCCTTCAGCCATGCCCAGGGCTTATCTTCTAGATGATTCTAGACCCTGTCAAGTTGGTCAGCAGCATTAGCCAGCACACCAATCTGGCCCTCACTTGCACTCTGATCTAATAAGGGAGCAAAGCCTGTGTTTGGAGGTCTGAACTCTGATTGGAATGCCTGTTGACAATTTTAAAAGGTNTATCAATAGTCCTGTGTCATTATTTTTTAAAAGTTTNTGTCTTTTACATGTTTCTGAATGAATGCATCTGAGGTTTGTTTCAGATATTGCCTGAAGAGAATGTGGGTGGGTNTTGGGAAGCAGGACCAGACATGAGTTTATCATCTGAGGCAGCTCATGAGGACATGGGTTGGGCTTCTTTGTGNTATCTGTCATAACACATATTAGAAGTTTTCTGTAACTGAAAATTAAAAGAGGGAAATATGGCCAGATATCAGCAGCAAAGCCTTTATTGCTTTCCTTGTGTAAAACTACATATGTGCTTTGTAATACAGGTCAAGTAAATGCTTTGAATACCTTGGTAAATGTGTGTGTGCATTCATATCATCCTGCTTTTAAAATGGAAGTGAATTCTGCTTGATGCTTTTGTCATCTGCCTGTTGTTGCATTGATCTCTTTACTTTGAAAGCTGTCTTAGGCCATTAAATGCTATTCTGAAACCCTTAGACTCGACTGTGGAGAGATGTTGATTTAATGCTTGTGCCCTGATTTTACTTAGCTGGTCCCTTATTGTTAAGTAAATGGTGCTTACAATTTTGGATGTGATAATGAGTTCTGTGATGAAATCTTTCGAACTAAATCTCAACGCATATCCTTCTTTCCTTAAAATACATTCCTTGGAAGTGCTAAGTTGCTATTTATACAGTGTTTGAGATGGCATTTGTTCATGCTTCACTTAGGACCTGCACTTACTTCTTCTTGTAAGGGTTTCATTTGCTTCTTGAATAAGCTTCTTGAAGCCAGGCCCTATATTTTTGTAAAAATTATAATTTTTTCATTTTAAATGGTGTATGCAGTGTGTGTGTGTCTGTCTGTCTGTGTTGGTCTGNCTGTCTGTCTGTTCACATGTGAATGCAGGTGCCTGTGGAGGCCGAAGAAGAGGGCATTGGATCCTTTGGTACTGGAGTTGGAGGTGGTTGTGAGCNTTGGGTGTAGATGCCGAGAGCCAAACCAGGGTTCTCAGGAAGAGCAGCATATGCTCTTAACTCCTGAGATAATGCTCTGGCCTTTATTTCCAGTTATTTCTTATTCTTCAAAANAATNTCTTAGATGTTCACAGATATTCATTTAATTGTCTTTGATGCCTGAAATCTTCAAAGGAATATTCTTAGGAGAGATGGCAGCAAAGATTCTGCCATTCTTGTGTATTCCTATGAAGCATCTGTAAGCCAAGGTGGTGATTTTCATCACACTAAAAATAATGAGTACTGACTTAAGCTCTGCCATTTATTAGTGATACGGTAAATTTTTCTTTGTAAACATGGAGTACTATAGATGANCTAGCGGGAGATGCTTAGGAAGTGTAGGTCATGCAAATTTAGGAAAGGGATGCGTATGCATGTGTGTGCAAGAGCATGTCTGTTTGTGTCTACAAGTGTGCATAGCACCATGCTGTGTGTGGAAGTCAGAGGACCACTTCCGGTGCTGGTCCTTAGGGCTCTTCCACCNTCTGTTTGAGACAACCTCCCTCATTGGCTGGAACTTCACCATGGAGGCTGCTAGCCATTGAGCTTCCAGGGATCCACATGCCTCCCATTCTCTCCATGGCTGGGATTATCAGTGTTCATACAGCACCTCACTTTTACCTGGGTTCTGGGTATGTGAGCTCAGGTCCTCATGCTTGTGGGGCCAGCTCTTTACTTAGCTGTCTTTCCAGCTCAAGAAAGAATTTAATAGGAGTCATTACCACTGTCTAAAATGTTTTGGTTTGATTTGGGCAGCTTGAGTGTAGCCAGCTGTGGTGTAATTTAGATCTGTCACAGAAATGTGTTTTGTGTTGAACACAACAGGACAGTTCTGTTTTCTCTGTTCTTTCCTTCGCACTGTGAGACGGTCCCATCCTNGAACGNTGGGCATGGTGTATTGTTGCTTTGTGTTTCTACGTGCTTAAAAAGACTCAGGCTCCCCATGTGGATAAGGGATATTTGGTAGAAGTCAAGCTTCTCAAATCTGAAAATCGGGAATCTGAAACTTTCTGAGCTGGCTTGACACTGCGAGTGGAAAATTTTATACCNGTCCCTTGTGATAGGTCACAGCTGAAATGTAAGTGCACTGAGAGGGCTGTATGAAATTACCTTCAGGCTCTGTGTGTAAGGTGTATATGAAACACATTGCAAGTTTAAACATGGGTCCCTTCCCACACATATCTCATTCTGTGTATGCAAATATTCCATGATCTGAAAAGGTCCATAATCAGAACCTCTTCTTGCTCAATTCTTTCAGACAAGGGGTGCTCAGCCAATGACAACAGAGTGGAGTGTTTGGAAGCAGGTAGATGGGGGTGGACAGATTGCACTTTAAGACTGATTTTGGAGTTTTATTGTGAAAATGAGAGGCAGCATGATATGGAGACAAAGTATCTTATCTAAGATTATGATGTCAACAATGAAAGCAAGATTTTCACCCAGGTTTGGCCAAATGGACAGAGCACTGGGAACTTCACTCTTCTGTAAACCTACCCACGTGGGAGTGTCTTTTACATTTTTATTTATGTGTGTATCTGTGTGGGAATTAGTGCAATTGCCTGTGGAGACTCCCAGAAGCTGGAGTTACAGGTGGTTGTGAGCCGCCCACTGTTGGTGTTGGGAACTAAATTCTCTGCAAAAGCAGTAAGCAGTTAGCTGCTAAGTGGTCTCTCCAGCCCTCCATGTGGGGTCATGCATGAGGCCTTGGGGGCAAGAGGTTAACAGGTCCATGGTGCTCAGGGGCAAAGGTGTCAGTGTGGAGAGAACTCAGTTTGAGTCTTGGCTGTGCCTTACAAAATGTTTTCATATTTGGCAAATTACATGCGTACCTGCCTGAGTTCTACCTTAAAGTGAGGGTATTTGTCTTAAATGAAGCAATAAAGTAATGTACACATACATGTTTAGAATGATTAGAAGCTCAAATGGCATGTGATAATATCTTTATAAATGATTGTTATTAATATATGAGCTTTTTAAATTTTTTAAATTTTGTGGTGTGGGGGATGAACCCAGGGCTTTGCATATTCACTACCAAGCTACAACTCCAGTCTTTGTGTATATATAATCTTGGCTGGCCTTGAACTCAAGTCCCTCTTGCCTCAGCCTCCCTATTGCTAGGATTACTGACCCTTGCCACAGTTCCCAGCTGATATCCTGGTTTCATTAGAAGCTTGTTGAGGTTTCTCATTCAACACAATGCTTCTCTGTAGCTGACAGCCAATCAACACTGTTGAATGGTCAGATTGATGTATACTATAATATTTACATTGAATTTAAGTCTTGCAACTCTGGTAGAATAGCTCCTCCTGCCAAGTGACCTTTGTAGGATGGGACAGATGAGCTCTCTAGTTTTTCGTGTTCCTTTCCTCAGGCTCTGGAAACAAATTCATTATTTATACAGCACCTACCCTAACAGAGACGATCATAATCACATTGAAATTACTCTGTGCACCTAGAGAGTTTCAGCAGATGTGTGAATATTAAGTTATTAATAACTAATTGGGTGCTAATTATGTACCCTGTAGTTCTTGGAGCTGATAAGGAGGTGTCACCTGCTGTGTCAGGCCTCTGTCTTGTCAGGTCTGGAAAAATCATTTTTGGCAGACGTGCTGAAGTTGACTTTAGGTTTTGAATGTCATTTCCTACAAGTTTGGGTTTTATTTTCTTGGTGCCTCAAGAAATCTTCCTGTGAAACTGTTGTGACCTCTGTATGTAGAAATTCCACTTTGCATGTACCAAGGGTGTGTGATGCTAGGTGACAGTTTTCTCTATGGGGAGACAGGATCCTTGTGAAGGATANTAAGGCTAGGGAAGAACCTGAGGCAGTCAAGCAAAACTGAAGAGTGTCAGGGCTGGAGAGCAGGCTCAGCGGGGGACAGTATTCACTCTGCAAGCTTGAGAGGCTGAGTTAACAACACATCACCCAGGTGAAAACGCTGGTGTCCGGGCTGGAGAGATGCTCCACAGTGAAGAGCACTGATTGCTTCTGTTGAAGGACCTGGGTTGGTTCTCAGCGTTCAGGTGGCAGCTTACAACTACCCACCACTCCAGTGCCAGGGGGTCTGATCTTTTCAGATCTCCTTGGGCTCTGCTCTCTCTCTCTCTCTCTCT
>LZPO01034971.1:168968-188258 GCA_001675575.1 Neotoma lepida
GCCGAAATGTGGAAGGGGGGAGAGCAAGACATGAGTTTTCTCTCGTCGAATCAGCAATTATACAAATTCTTTGAAAAGCGTTAGGGGCAGTATTGGGAGGCTTTAGCTTGTTTTATTCTGTGAACATTACCCTCTGCCAAACATGGCTTCCCCATCCTGGAGTTTGAATGAGATCTCAGAGCTGAATTGCTACGTATGTGACTCCCCAAGAGATGGTCTTNTCTTGGGCCGAAGCCCTACCTAGTGTTCCACTACTGCTGTCAGTTATCGAGCTTCGATCTGCAGTTACTCAGAATTTCGACCAGGAGCTGACTGCTCATGCCGAATGCACAGAATACTTCTTTAGTGTATGCCGAATCAATGGTGGCCTAGATTTTTTTTGGTTCATTCATTATGCTGAACTTTAGTTAATATAGAAATACTTTCTAATTACAGTTCTGTCCCCTGGTAAATGGGTAGTATGCATTGTATTTTTAGGTTGGCATTTACTTCCAGGCCTCTCTGTGAGTAAAGAGTTCTGGGTTGCTTTCTAAGACTGGGGTTTTCAAACTTGACTTTGGCTTGAGAGCAAGTGGAGCTTCCCTCCATCAGAACAGAAAAAAGGAGCCTAAGTGTCAGCCTCCTGCAGGGCTTCTGCAGCACCCCCCAGCTTGAAATGTGTCTTGTATATTAAGCCTGAGAAGCAGAAGGACCCATTCCAAACGGACAGCACAAGTCTGGGGATGTCATAGTGTTAAAGTAGCTGCTTAGTATGTGGGAGACCCTGGGAAGGAAGACACNTGTGTGGGGATGGTGACAATTCATGCTTGTCAGGTACAGAGTCATGGCTGTGGCCCACAGCATCCATACACAAAAAATCCCCACAGTGGTTTACTTCGAGGCTGGAACCTTAAATAAGAGGTTTGAAGGGACACTGGTACAAAGCACCACCCCATCTGCNNCCTTGCTCCTAGCATGTGTAACATCATCCATTCCTACCCCTCTTCTTATCTTAGACCTTACCACTAACAGTCACTACAATTCTATTTCACATAGAGCCNGTTTGAACCTGCTCAATTGGATGCATTGTTCTATGAGTGACTGTTTTGGTTTTTCTTCTTCTAAGCAAGGAATTTCCTGCTTGGAAGCATACTGTGCTCACTTACTTAACATTCTCTTGGGCATGGATCACTTTTGTGGTAGGTATTTTCTGTGAAATGGATGCAAAAACCTATTGTCCTTAAGACAGTTGCATGGATTGAGAAGTACTGTGTCTACCCTGGTTGGGGCTGAAATAGTGACAGATGGTCTAGGAGGTCTCAAAACCTCAAATAATGCATTGCCGGTGATTGCAGACGATATGTGAGTGTAGCTTTTAGGAGAACGGCAGTTTGACAAGGTGGCTTAGAGTTTCTGATTCAAACCCATGTGTGATCATACCTGTAATCCTAGCACTCGGAGGTGGGGGCAGGAAGATGACCTGGGAGTTTGAGGCCAGCTATGTAGTGAGTTCTGGGCCAGCTAGGGAAATAAGACAAATCAATGTTCTCAAACTGTCTCAAACCCCTGAACAATCAGTTTCAACCCAGGCATGGTGGTGTGGGTCTGTAAGACTAGAATTTGAGTGGCTTAGGCAGACAGATTCTGAGTTCAAGGCCAGCCTGCTCTANNNCTTTGAGAATGNGTTAAATCTGGGCCACATGGTGAAACCCAGACTCAAAACAAAGAAATCTTTGGGAGTCTTTGTTGAACCTTCTNAACTATTCAACTTTGACCATTTTTCTCCTTTTCCTTTGATGGGTGGAAGTATCTGCCTTATATATAGTTTGTTGGAAAGGTGTCTACTAGCCCAGCAGTGGGCCAGGAAGGCAGTGGAGGCTAGATGATGATGNTGGCTTCTGTGCAGCCAGACTGGAATGAATTCAATTGCAAAGAAACTCAGTTTGTCATCAGTGACTAATGTACGGATTTGGGAAGCCCAGGAGAAGACACAGCTTATCCTGAAATCAAGTTCCAGTGAGGTGTCATCTAAGGACATGAGAANTAACTCCTGTCAGGGGTATTAAAATGTCTCTGTGCCTCCACACATGCTGAGTTGTTCTTAAGAGAACTTCCTGTGGAGGGAATGCATTTCATTATATTTGTTTAAATTATGTTACAGTGCTTTGTAGACGTGTAATCTGTTTTCAGAATGGTGTCACCTGCCCCCTTATATTGATCAATGTCACATCTTTCCCTTGCTTATCTCACCTTCCCATATGGCTGTTCTCCAAAGCTAGGCCTCCAGGAGACCTACCAACTCATTAACCTCTGACAGGGAGTCCAGACCTTCCAGTTGTGGGCTAGCTAAGGGAGGCAGCATATTAACCCCCCCACCCCGCCTCCTCCTGCTGTCCTTGCATTTCCCACTAGCCATGCTTATAGGCATTAGACCTGGCACATGTCATTGCCACATGGTGAGATTTGTCATGGGTGACTTTGTATTGCCATTTGAAAATTCATTGAGCAGGATTGTAGAAAAGAGCCCTTGGTTGTGGTGGTTTGTGGNTNTCACCTCTGCGCTCTGCATTGGCTTACCCTGCCTTGAGGGGTGGTGTAGACCAGATGAGGCAGGCCTTGGGGTCCCTCCAGATGACAGTGTGATGCAGTTTGGTAAGAGGATCTTTAGCTTTCTGGCTGTCCAGGGATCCAGGAGAGACAAGTAGAAAAAAATTAGGACAAATAACTTTTCCTTGGGCCTTGCTTGTTTTACTAAAGGCTATCGGGTGTCCCCTGGCATAGGGTGAACTCTGCAGAGAAAACTGTTTCAGGCACTCATATTTTGAAGTCTAAGTTATTATTATATTGTCCCTCTCTCATGTAAAACCAAGTTCTCTGGGCTTTCTGAAACCCATAGACATTTCTGACAGCTTATCAGATGTTCTTTCTAAAACTCTGTATTAGAATTTTTGGTAAATTACAAAGCACCTGAGTGGCTCCTTGGGCTAAACTACAGATTGAGAAGTGCAGATTTAAGTTAACTTACCATTAAGGTATATTTCATGGCTGTGAAATGAGAGTTTATCGGCCAGGGCAGTGGAGGTCAGTTTTGTGTATGGGGAGAATATGGCATCTGGCACCAGCTGAGTAGGAAATACCTCCTTCNTAGTCTTCCTTTTAATCCTAGAATTCTAAGCAGCCCTTGATTGGTGAAGAGGTCTAGAGACGGAACAACGCCAGTTCCTTGTGTTAAGACCTGGTAAAGGGTTTGTGTTGTCCATGCCAGCGCCCTCTCCCCTGACCCCCAACCCNGGATCATAATAGATCAGAGACAAAGGCTGTGGTTGGCAAAAGAACCACATCTCTGTGCCTGAGAAAACCCACTGACTCCCATGGACACAATAAGTTGGCTTGAGTAGAGAGACGAGGGTGCTGTTTTCATTTCTCCCCTCCCACTTTCAGGTTCTACTATTTCCTGATGTGTTTAAAGCTGTACTAGAACTCCATAAAGGCTAATTTTTAAAAAGGAAAGCTGGGAGGAGCAGATTCCTTAGTCCCCTGCAATGTGAGATCTGCCCTGCTTCTGGGCTCCAATGTGTTACTGAATGTTTATCCTGCGCCTCAGTTAAATAGGCAGAAAATGAATTTACAATAATTTTATGTTGACCTTTTCCATCTGAAACATTTACATCACCTTAGGTAGCCAGCGAAGTTCTGGAATGCATTTCAAACTCTGGGTGGGGAATTATTGTTTAGAACTTGTCAACCAGTGTCACTAGGTGATGATTCCCCTCTGTGTGACTGTCATGGTTACGGTGTGCTTTTTCCCCCTCTAAAAGAACAATTATATTCAAGAATTTTCCTAATGCATTTAAAAACAGCTGGGTGAAAGTCATTTTAAACACCCAAATCCAACACATTAGTTCTTTTATGCATTTAATTAAGCAGAAGTTAAAATAAATTAGAACGGAAGACATTCAGTGCTGATTGTTGAATCAACAAAGCAAGAAACAGCCTAGCATTCCCCTTCCATGGATGTCTGTCACTCAGNGCTGATGCCCTATAAATTAGCATCAACCNTTTAGCAGCTTTTGAATAATGATTTCTTTGCTAGTAAAGGCTGGTCTGTGGTATCTATAGCAAGCAGTGTACACATATCAGTTTCTCTTTTTCATGATACCTGTTTGTTGCTTGTCTGGAAAACTTTCTTTGGAGAATGGGGGAAGTGTTAGATAAAAATAGCAAGCGAGGTAGGGGCNACACACNCNTTTAATCCCAGCACGTGAGAGGCAGAGGCAGGAGGATCTCTATAAATTTGAGGCCAGCCTGGTCTACAAAGTGAGTTCCAGGACAGCTAGAGATGTTACACAGAGAAACCCTGTCTCAAAAAACAAACAAACAAAAAGGAAAACAACAAAGTTTAGTAAAATTATGAGATTTATCAGTAAATTGGGGTTCTATTAATTGATTGAGAATGTTTTATTTATAGAATTAAACTATTCTTTTCGACAGGATGCATTTGAGCAACATATGGTTGTTGTGGAAACAGAGCACAGCTGTACACACCAGCCAGAAACTCAGCCCTGTAAAGTTTTCTAGAATACTCCTGGCCCCCACTTTCCTGCCTCAGTGAAGACAGTTACTCCTGAGTCGGGCTTATCTGACTAGAAGACACCAGTGTGTTGGGATAGCAGAGGCTGATAGCAACAGTGCAAGACTGTGCACAGTGAGAGTGCATAGCTCAGAAAGCTCGCCCTTCAANGATGGATGTACACTGAACTCCCAAATGATACATTAATTGATTGGGATTCTGTGACTTCAGAGCTATAGCCAATCACACTATTTTCAAACCAATGGCCACTACATTTAACAAGGAGCCCAGTTGTGGGGGTTTTCAGGCAGATAGAAGGCATGCGAGTACGCTGCTCCATTTCCAAGGACTTGTATTACTTTTCTTCAAAAAGTCCCAAACACTGTATCCTTACCTCGCTCCGGGCCTGTAAGCAACACAGAGATCCCAGTAAGTACACGTAGATCTCACATGTAGGCTTAGGTTTTCTCATGAGTTTGCCGCTAATAAAACCTCAGCTGAATGGGGTTCCTGGGATTTAATGGAATTTTATGGGAATCAAAGAACGGTTCCTCGAGGATGGAAACCTGTGACACTGTATCACTGTGTCCCACTTTTCTTGAACTGCCCCACTCCTGGAACAGTCTCACAATTTTGATTGTTGCCTTAAGCAATTTACTAATTAGACATTNAAACTGTACCCTCTCAGTCCCAGTGCAAAATGAACAGGTCTCACAAACTGGGCTAGAAAAGACAAAGATGTATCTATCTGGTGCAGGGAATCAGAGCCGGAACCCAAAGAGGTTAACCCAAGTTGAGAGGCCATAGCAATGGTGGCTTATCCCAGTGTTTTAGTGACAGTCCCCCTTCACTGTCAGCAGTGTCCGGGTCTAGGGGCTGTGGAGATGGTCAGGGGAAAAGCATTCATTGAGCATCATGAGGATCTGTGTCTGAATCCCATGAGCCACTTAAGGCCTGATTTGGCAGCACATACATGTAATCCTAGGTCTCTTAAGGTGGAGTGGGAGGTAGGGATGGAGAATTCCCTGGAAGCTTGTGGACCTGCTCCCCTGGGTTAGGAGTGGCAGACAACAATCTGTCTCAATGTGGAACCTGAGGACTGTTACCCAAGGTTATCCTCTGACCTCCACAGGCATGCTACTGCATGCATGTTCTTGCACTGCACACACACACACACACACACACACACACATACTTCTTGATGAGGATGTAGTTGGAGTAAGTGGTGGTAGGGCAGATTTATGAATGACAGGGATCTTATTTCTGAGAGCAGCCCATACCCCGCTCTACAAGTTTTGCCAGGCTGATCAGATACCACGATCACTCCAACTGTGTTTCAAGAGAAGCCAGAAATCTGGGATTTTAAGTGCATGATTTAAAAAAAAATGAGAAATTTTGCAGTCATGTAGCTTTATCAAAAGCACTGGTGAAATGTTTCAGATATCGTTTGACTGCCTCTTAAATTGTTTTTTTTTTATTTTTTTTTAAAGGGTGTTCTAATATGTTCCAGCCTAGCCTAATACTTGTCATCCTCCTGAACCAGCCTTCTAAGTGCTGTCATTCCAAACAGGCACCATAGCACCTAGCTTTGTGGCTCCCTTTGAGTGAAGAGTTTCCCCATTTCCCATCTGGGAGGCTTACATGCCTAGGCCACCACTCTTTGCTGCTGTTTCCTGTGGGGATCAGCAAAAGGCAAAACCATAGGAGACTGAGAAGAAAGAGGGCATGGAATCAGTGGCCGGTTAGTGTGGACCACGAGGTTCTGTAGGAATCTGTGGCTGGTTGGTGTGGACTAAGAGGTTACATAGGAATCCGTGGCTGGTTAGTGTGGACTAAGAGGTTACATAGGAATCCGTGGCTTGTTAGTGTGGACTAAGAGGTTACATAGGAATCTGCGGCTGGTTAGTGTGGACTACGAGGTTCTGTAGGAATCCATGGCCTGTTTTGTGTACTAAGGTTATACAGTTGAACCTCTTTTCATGTAGCTGTTTCTAGCTGTCAGGATTTCATTCAGGATGCAGGGGGGTGAAGGGTGTGATAGTGTTAGTTGTTGGCCTCAGGCCAGTGTCCCTTGCTGGGCAGTGGAAATGTGTGCAGCATCAGGTACACCCTGAGTCCTGTGATACGTCAAGATGAGCAGTNCAGAAACTATCATTCCAAATGTGGCCCTGGCTTTTAGGTCGTGAATTTTTGTTCTTCTCCACAATCAGCTTTGATGAGCAGCTTTAATTTTCAGTCAAGTTGAGTTAATATTATATCTTTATGTCCTTTTTTTTTTTAAAAAAAAAAAGTAATAATGTCCTCACTTCCCTGGAGCCATTTCTGTCTCTGAAACAGGCGATTTAAGGTCCACCCAGTCCTAAAAGCTTTTAGCGTGTGAAAAGCTTCCTTTTTGGCTTTTAAAACCTTCACTCTGTGTTTAGAATAGATGGCATTCCTGGATCTGTTAGGCAGGCACTTAATAATGCCAGTGAAGCTGCCCACTCTACACCCAACCATAAACCCCACTCAGAGGGCAGCCCATGCAGTAGGGGATTCTTTCTGCATGCCCGTGCTGAAAGCTCCGGTCCGCTGTGACCCTGCCATCTGTGCTTCCAACTCAGTCGGCGTTTCTAGTCAGGTATTGGTCTGCCCTGGTTTGTCCTAAAGGTTGACTGGCTCCCAGTAATCTACTTGTGTCAGATGCCTGGGAAGACTAGCCGACTTCTCCATTAGAGGAAGCAGCATCACAAGGAGAAGGCGCTGAGCCTGTGTGGGTCACCTTGAGAGAGTTTCTGACATATGTGCGATTCTCTGGGGCAAGTCCTCCTTGCTCATCTTTAAAATGTGCATGCTAGGGACTTAAGCCCTGTGCAGTCTTNGTAGGCTTTGTAAGATGAGGTCAGTCACTTAAAAGATACAAAATGGGCCCCACAGAAACTTCACCTATAAGAATTGTTTGTTGCTATATATTTAAATGTTTAAAGATTCTGATTTGGGGATCACCAGTACTATTGACTGTTGGAGAAAAATGGGAAAAAAATGTCTCCCTCCTATCTCTCCTCTCCTCCACGTTCTTGTTTCCTTCTCTCCCTTCAACAGGCTCTGTCTGTGTACCCCAGACTGAGTTCAGATCTTCCTCCAACGTCCTTACCCAGGTGCTGGTATGACAGGTGCATGTTATCATTCCTGGTGTCACCATTGCCTTGGTTATTAAAACATGACCTAGTCATCAAAATACATGTCTTCAAATTTCAGAGGATCCATGCAGCATCACTGTGGACTGTAAGTTACATAATGTACCAGAGTCTGGTTATTTGAGTTGGATTGCCATAATGACGGTGGAAGAGAACGTATTTGTTTTAGGACATACACTCAAGTATTTGGGGCCTAAGGTTGCTGAAATCTCCAGTGGACTATCAAGTGGTGCATGGATCTTATCAAACGTACTTCCAGATGCTGGCTGTAATGGATGAGGGTGGAGGCTTTGGGACTGTGATTTTCAGCATCAAAGTAGTAGANTTGGCTGTTAACTGGTAAATGTGCTGGGGCAAATGGGGGCGTTTCTCAGAAGTATGCATGGAAAGGTGCCCCTGTCCCATTGGGTCTCTGCATCCTGCCCTTCTCTCCCACCTGACTGCCTTCCCTTCCTGGGATGGTTGTTTGAGAAGACAGCTTCCTTGCCCAGCAGTGAGTGTCCCTGCTGTTTTGTTTCCAATTCCTAGTCATAATCCTGTGTTCATGACATTATAATCATCACCACAAGTGGCTAATTGTGATGTCACAAATGGGGGATTATGACTGGAAATGAGGAATAAACAGCAGGGGCGGATTAATTCCTAAGCAACCAGAAAGATTCGGTTTGGTGCAAATGCCCCAGGGTAATAAAATTTAAAACGGAAAATGGCAAGAGGAAGACAAAGGAACATATGTGATCTATTAGCCAAATTGTCTTTAAGTGGGCAGCCCCCCCCCCTTTAATTTTCCATGTGGCATGAAAAGCTCCTCTATGGGAGATAAATGGATTTGGTTTTAGGCCTAGCAAAACTCAAGGTGTCTTGCTGAGTGGATGCAGGGATGTCACACCTGGTCTGCAAAGTGGGTCATTATGGAGCTATCGAGGTGTTTTTATTTTCCATAAGGCCAAATTGCTTTTTGCAGTCAGTATTGCAAAAGTCAGGCTATAAAGACCAGGATGATGGCCAAAGACAGCTGGGCTGGTAATTGACAGCAGTCCCAACCTGGGAGCCCTGGGCAAGGCCAGCAGAGCCTGAACTGCACTGATCACTCAGGACAGTTTTCTGAATGACTTGCATGTTGGTGAAGCAGTGGTAACAGCTGCTGCTCTGGATTGGCCTAGAATTAGCAGACAATTCTCTGTGGAACTGGAATTTTCAATTCCAGATGGAGGATGTACTTTTTACCCTTTTAGGAAATGTGGTTTCCACACCCTTTGGTTAACCTAGCTTCCAAATTCTCTTCTGAAAACGACACTGAGCTACTCCTTTATCCTCAGGGGTTATTTGGCTGTCTCTGTCTCCAGAGTGCTCTTGAATTTGTGGCCTTTTTTCAAAAACTGGAAATCCCATTGATTGTTCTCTGCCTAGGACATAGTGTTCTGTTCTTCTGTGCATTGTATTTTGTTTCTTGTGTTCCTTCAGCTTGGACTTAACCCTCTCTTGAATGTTGGAAATCTTAAAAATACCCGCCAGATGGGCTGGAGAGGTGGCTCAGAGGTTTAGAGCACTGACTGTTCTTCCAGAGGTCCTAAGTTCAATTCCCAGCAACCATATGGTGGCTCACAACCATCCGTAATGAGATCTGGCGCCCTCTTCTGTATACATAATAAATAAAGTGTCTGTTTAAAAAAAAAAGATTCTAATTCAAAACATGAGTTTAAAAAAAAAAATACCTGCCAGAGACAGCTTTATTTGAGCGTGAGCAGTGGCACAGTGCAACTCACATTTTAAAGGCATGGTAAATTTAGTTATAAAAGCCTTCTTATTTGAGTCTAGGCACTTAATAATAGCCTTCTTGCACCAAGTAGAAATTATGTGATTACTATCTCAGGACTGAGATTAGAATGTATTGCTATATCGGTAACATCATCTTGTGGCAAGAGGAACATGGCCATGTGCTTGGAGTTGGACATATCTGAGGTTCCTCTAGGCACAATGTCCCTGGGAAAGTTGTGCTTCCTTGATGGCCATTTCCTCTTGATTCCTGGAGCCAGCAGAGATGGTTCCTGTGTCTGGGAGAGGCACTCACAACCAGGTGTTGCCTCCTGAGCTGTTGAGCAGCCCTAGTGTGGCCTGCTAACCATGAGCGTGCACACGTGAGTTGAAGGTGGTTTTTCTTGCTCCCGTGTCCATGCTGCCAGCGCATCCCTAGGATGCATCGCCAGGCTGTTGCATCTTTGCACCCCTGTGTAGTTGTTCAGGGACACTTGGCTCTTCTTTTAAGTGCTGTGTGCATTTCATTTTATACTTTTGCTGTTTCATGGGAGTATTTAGGCCTTTTTCTTTTTTATTTTATGCATCCATTTTGGTGTGAATTTTCTCAGAGGCAGTATTTGCCACACTTCAGTAACATTGGGAGGAGCCAAACGCACGTGTCTGAGCTCAGAAGAACTGTGTTTCAGCACGTGACAGGAACTCCCAAACCCAGTGTGGTTTTATGTGGGAAGTCCATCGCCCAGCACTGTGGGAAATGCAAAGTCCCCAAAGCTGGGGCTCTGATTCTGGTGCATTTACAGCTCTGTCTGGGACCTTGTGAAACAGCTTAAGGCAGTTTCAAAGCCAGCATTCAGCATTGGATTAATGGAGATTAAACCCTTCCTTTAACATTCTGAGGGACTTGGAGATCTGACTTCAGAATTTATTAGGGAAGCTGTTTGGATTTGTTGAACTTGGGAATAAAATTTGGAAAGCACCAAGACAGGGTGGTGAAAACGACTGTGGCCGTTGCCCTCAGAAGCTCCGGAGTGTAAAGGCCTTTTCTGCCCCTGATGGGCCTTAGGATACATTTAACCCAAGTCTGGTTTCCCAAAGTTTGATGGTTCCTGACTTCCACCACCCCATCTCCTCCTCCCCCATCCCTACTCCGCTCACATTCTCTCTCAATATAGAAAGAGTACCTCCTTATACTGCAAGTGGTCCTGAGGGTGAGTGAAACAACACAGGCCAAGAATGGGACCAAGGGTCTGTACATATTTATTTCCTTATTTTGTATTTAGTATATGGTGTGTGTGTGTGTGTGTGTGTGTGTTTCTTTCTCACTGAGGCCAAAAGAGACTATCAGATGTCCTTTTCTGTCTTTCTCAGTCTTACTTCCTTGAGATAGGGTCTCTCACTGAACCTGGAGCTAGCCTTTAGCTACCGTGGTTGGCCAGCAAGCCCCAGTGAGCCAGCTGTATCTGCTCTCACACCACTGAACTCTCAGCACTGGGGTTACAGATGTTTGGGCTGTGCTCTGCTTTTNACATGGGTCTGGGAATCTGAACACAGGTTCTCATGCTTGTTCAGTAAGCACTCTTATCCACTGAGCCATCTCCCCTGCATGTATTAAGCTCAGAATTTGGAATTAACACTGGAGAAAGAGATATATATGTCAGACCTTGAAAGTGTTGTGTGAACAAGCTGACCTAAATGGGGAGGGGTGCACCATGATTCTTTTTTTTTTTTTAAAATCTTTTTATTATGTATACACTGTTCTGCCTGCATGTTTGCCTGCGGCCAGAAGAGGACACCAGATAACATTATGGATGGTTGTGAGCCACCATGTGGATGCTGGGAATTGAACTCAGAACCTCTGGAAGAGCAGCCAGTGCTCTTAACTGCTGAGCCATCTCCCCAGCCGCACCACAATTCTTTGTGGAGGGCAGGCTAGGCCAATCTAGGGTTGGTTGTAGCTCTGTAGTCTACCATGTACAGGGTATGATAAGGCCCTGGCTTCAATTCCTAGCCCCATGTAACACCCCTAGTTTAAAGGGCGGGGGGAGAACCAAAAAACTGCAAGGTGGGTGGGGGCAGGGGATGAATGAGTGAATGCTGGGTTGGAGAGGCCTGGCCAAGAAGGAGGTGGAAAAAGGTTTTCATTAAAATAGTGTTGTGCTTACTTCCCACAGAGACCAAACTGCCATGTCTGTGTCATTGTGTTGATTCAAAGAACACAGACACAGTAGTGTAAGAGTATTTTGGTAGTTAATAATAGTGGCAGAGAAGGTGGGGGGCAGGACTCATTGCAGCCTGTGTTTCTAGGGTTCCGTTTGTGAGTTCTTTGGCAGGGGACAAGTTTCCTTTGACTCTAAAGTTGCTTAGATCCTAAATGCTTCAAGCTGAGTATCAAGTTCTTCTGGAAGGGAGATGGCAGTGGTCACCTCAGGGCTGCTCTGCTGTTTAAGGTAGGCTTCTTGCCTGTCTTATTTCCCTCACGTCCTCCTGTTGATTTCCTTCATAGTGTGGGGTCATCAGCAGTAACAACAAATTCGTACAGTTAATATCTGTCCCCAAGCTTCAGCCTCAGTCTAGTTGACTGTTGGCTAACCAAAGCACACTGTTGGGGCACAGAAAGGGGCAGTTTTTGGCAGGCTGGCATGTGAAGGTGTCTGGCATTTTGCTGAGGTGATCTCTCATTGGGGCTAAGGATTAGTGACCATGCACAGTGCTCTGCATAGAAATGCAGTTATTTTAGACAGCTGCTAAACTTCCCCCAGGACTATGGTTAGCACATGGCTGTGTTTACTCATGGAGCAGGGGCGCAGTGGGAAGGGACTAGCTTTTATTTGTCTAGTGGAGAGTGTACACATGCCTGTCCTCCTAATCAGTGAGGAAAGTAAGGTGTAGAGAACTTAGGTACCAGGGCTTGCCCAAGTCATTCACCTGAAGAATGGATAAAGGGGGACCTTGGCTCTGTTTCTGCCCACCAGGTCTGTCAGCTGTGTTGCTATCAAGCTATAGATAGAATTGAGAGGTAAGAGTGAGTGGATGGGGACTGACCCACACCGCACACTGCACTAAGTGACCTGGCCTGTGCCGTGACAAAATGACAAGGCTGTGGGGGAGTGGATCCTCTTGGAGATTGTTGGGTGAGGACTGTGGATTGGTGCAGTTTCAATGAAGGGACTGGGCCATGCCCATCACTGTTCCACGTGAATCTACTCGTTGATCTGGCAACCCTGTCTGTAGGATGCTTGTTCTGTAGATGTACTTGTCCTCTAGTGCAAGCTGACACATGTCAAGGTTGTTTGTCACAGGAGCATTTGAATTTGGAAAAAAAGTTGGAGTTAACCTGACAGCCCATTAATTGAGGCAGCTTTAATAAATTATACTTGCCCAAGTAATGGCATATGGGCAGCTGTTACTACTAGCTAAGCGACTCCCTGCGAGCAGATACATATGTTTGTCTGTATCTATATCTGAATCACTATAGACTTGCATAATAAAATCTAGAGAAAGCAATGTTTTTGTTTGTGGAGGCCAAAGGACAGTCTAGGTCTCAGGAGTGGTCACTCAAACACTGTCCTTTTTGACCCCTTCCCCCAGAGTCTCTTTCTGGCCTGGCACTTACCATGTAGCTGAGGCTGGCCCACCATCAAGCCCCAGGAGTCTTCCTGTCTTAGCCTCCACAGTGCTAGGATTACAAGCATGGGACCACCACAGTTTTTTGTTTAATAAACAAACAAACAAACAAAAAAAGCAAAAACATGGGTTCTGGGGACCAAACTTGGTTCCAACCCAAGGCTTTGTTTTTATGAGGTATGCACAAGGTGTCACCAGAAAGTTGGAAGGGGTGAAGGGAGGAGATGAGGATTTCACCATCCCCCCCTTTTTTTTCTTTGACTTTGGTTGTTGTATCAGCATGACTTAATTCAGAAAATAAATTGCAAATAGGAACTCCTCAAACCAGCCAAGCCCAAAGAAGGTAGACATTAGACTAGGTGCCCATTAGAGAGGACCACCTGCAAGATAGCAACCCTGAAATGAAGCAAAGGGGGGGGCACCTTATTTCTAGTTGAAAGGACACTTAGGAACATCACTAAGTTTGGAGGAACTGTGGGGAGAATAGCTTGACTTGAAGAGCTTGCCTGGAGTTTGCTTAGGGTCTTCATCCCTTCCTACTCACTAGGTATGTCCAGTGATAGACTCNTGTGCCGCCTCACCTCATCCTTTCATATAAGGATAATCGAGTGTTTTTCTAAGTATTTGTGATGGTTAATCTGGATTGTCAGCTTGATGGGACTTAGAGTCACCATGGAAAGGACTGACTGAGTATGCCCATGTGTGATTATCTAGATTAGGTTAATGAGATGAGAAGACCCACCCTAAATGGGTGAAGCATCATTCCTGTGGGCTGGAGTCACAGACTAAGTGCAAAAGAGAAAGTGCTTTCAGGTTATGGGGGTAATGTGACCCCAGGCCTTGCGTTCCCCTGCTATTACTTCCCCTCCACGATGGACTGGACCATCAAAGTGGGAGCTCAGATATATCCTTCCTCATTTAGTTGATTCCCCTGGCCCCAGATATTTTGTCACAGTAATGATGATTCCCTAAGCAGAACTGCTGGGGTGCCCACCTTCAAGTGTCAAGGCCTTGTGTCCAACCAAGTCACCTGGCTTGACCTCCATCAGTGTGGCATTAGGAATCTTGCAGAAATTACAGTCTTTCTTTCCCTATAGTAAGAGATTACAATGAAAAGAAAGTGAAATCTTTATGTTTTATATTTATACAAAAGTATGGGAGAGACTGTCTTAGGAAATAATGAATTTTTTTAAGGTAGGACTTTGTAGCTTTGCTGGCCAAAGAAATATTTTTATTAACACATTAGACCAATTTGCATTCACTCAGAAGCATTTGTCGGGGTGGTATCGAAATGTGCGGCAGTACCTGCTCCTTTTTGTGAAATCAGTTTGTTAAATAGCCCTCAGAATATGACAGCTTTATGGTAGGATTATGCCTTTTTTTTTGTTTTCATGTCTGCTAAAGAGCTAGAGAATAAGACAGTTTAATCGCATGCCATTATGTGGATAGGACTGTGGGAAGCTCAGATTTGCCTCCAGAAGAGGAAGTCTGGACCCAGCTGGTGGCTTCTTTAACAGACACTCCTAATTACACTGTGTGGAGACCAACCCATTCAGCCCTTTTTTTCCTCAGGATGTCTGGCTTTCCTGAATTGTGGCTGATGTCACTTCTCTACCTCAGGTTTTGTAAGGTGGTTGTCAGGGAAGGTGTAGTGCTGGTTTGGGAGAGGAGACAGAGATGGAGGAAGAAGGTAGAGTACGATCTTTAATTCCAGCTACATTTATATTATTTACAGGGATTAGGCAAGCACCAGGATTTACACAGGTGTTACTGCAAGGCAAAGAGGGCTTCATTTGACAACTAAGGGAGGAGAGCCCCTAGAGGCAGCTTCTGCTGTGTCCAGGCATCTGTTATGCCCGCTGGGGACTTTTGTGGAATCTGAGCTCCACAAAGCCAGAGCTCATCAAGGCCCTTTTTTTTGAGACACAGAGGCCACCAGCTGTGGCAGCAGGTCTCAGCTTTGTCAGTGATTAGCTGCCCGGCAGGGAAGGCTCTTCCAGCTCTCTCTTTTCTCGAGTCTTTGGTGGATTGGCACAGTCTAATCCGGCCCCTCACTGAGCAGGACACTGGCAACTCCAAGAGAATAAAGAAGCCAACACCCTCTCCCCACCTCCCTGCTTTCCATAGCAAAGGACTTAACATTTGTGTTTGCAAAATTCAATTTCTGTCGCTCTTGTCAGCCGCTGCTTTAAGTTGTGTGTCTTGTTTCTGGGTCACTGCCTAGTGGAGGGCAGACTCCACCCCCTCCCCCAGCCTCTTTCTCTGGGTTATTTTGTTTGAGTTTTGCCAATAGCAGAGGCTTTGGTTTGATGAACTTACATTGCCCCACTTGGCTGTCTTCTCAGTACAACGGGAGGTATTCGGACACAGCTACTCTTTTAGCCTGACAAAGAGGCCAGGGTTTGAGGAACTTTGGACCCATATGTGATTAAAAAGCCCAAATCAGTAACTCAGACCTTCCCTGGTCTAGGCACCTTGGCTTCTGTTTGAAGATGGGTTATTCTGTAAGAATTCATCACTCCACCGGGCGGTGGTGGCTTCATCACTCGAGAGGCAGAAGCAGGTGGATCTCTGTGAGTTCAAGGTCAGACTGCTCTACAGAGCAAGTTGCAGGACAGCCAGGGCTACACAGAGAAACCCTGTCTTGAACCACACACTACCCCCAAGGAAAAAAATACCCCAGAATTCATCACTCGACATTATGTTCTTGGAATGAAAGTTTAACGGTTAGCTTATGAGAACCATTGTGTGTGAGGGTGTTGGGGCTTTGTTGGGAGTTAGTGTTGTGTACATGTATGTGGGGTTTATGTGCATACCTATGCACATAGAGGTCAGAGGTTAACTTTGTTGTCATTCTTCACAGCTGTCCATTTTGCTTTTAGAGACAGGGTTCCTCACTTGGTGCACACTGTTGTGTTAGGCTAGGCTGACTGGCCAGCAGTACCCAGTGATCAGTCCTCTGCCTCTCCCTTACAAGTATACACCACCAGTCCCAGATTTTTTTTTTTTCAATTTGGGTGCTTAGGATCAAACTCAGTTCCTCGTTCTTGCAAGGTAAGCACTTTACCAACTGAGTTATTTCACAGTCCAAGAAAAACATTGTTATTCTTTATATTTTGGTCTTCACTAGCAAAGATTCCTGATGCGCTCTCCAAGTGTAGTGATTGGAATGACCTCTTTGGGGAGTAATTTGTGTGATAACTCCTTTGTCATCTGTGGTAAGTTGAAATGGTGTATATTCTAAAACAAATGTACGCACATGAATTAATTGGTTTATTTGCTCTAGATAAAATCTAGAGGGATTGTTATTGAAATTGGATGTGCATTTTTGATAGTCTGAGTTAGAATGTAGACATTGGCTTATATGGCATTCACTTTGCAGGAGCCTTGGAGAATACTTTAAGTAAATGGGTGCTTACCCATTCTCTTTTAGAGTAGCTGAAGACATAAGTAACTGAGACATAGGCAGAGGCCAGTGAGGCTGTCCACATGGGATGCCATCTCTGCCCTAGGATGCTAAAGACCATGGTGGCTTTGAAAATTCAGATACAACTATTCAAGTGGCAACGGTAAACATGGATTGTAGAGCTTGAACTCCAGAGATGACTTTGTGGGGTGCACTTGTGTGCAGCCAGGTNAAGTAGCTTGGAGAAGAAGCCTAATCTTTGTATTGACTGTTAGGGAATCAATCACTTTCCCCAGAAAGCTGAAATCAGGGAGTNTGTGAATGACAGTGAAAACATGCTTGTCCCTGTCTTTGAAAGTAGTTGATCAGAGAAATGAAGAGGCCCCAGTCCGCTCCCATTTAGACCCCTTGGGGAAGTGTCTATCTGTATTCTGACAGTGTTCGATTGTGGAGTTTTAGTAGCTAACAAATAATGGTCCTCTGGAGTGTATGGGAATGAAAGCCTTTGGCCGGAGCATCAAGCCCAGGTTCTAGCCAGTGCCCTTGTTATTTCTGCATCCTCGTCTGCTTTCATCTTTTCTTCCTCTGGGCTCTGCCCACATCTCCCCTGGATTAGGTGATCAGTGGAGCTTTGCCAGACTCCACTCTGGCATTAGTTCCAGCAAGGCATTGGCCTTCACCTGGTGTGACAATGTCAGTGACTCTCATCTTAAGTAGCAGATGGCTTGGAGCACAGGCAGTACTTCCTGTGGTGGCCATCACTTCTTGGAAGGGTGGAGCTTTTTGTTCTGGAACTCTGTTAACATTAAAAAGGGAAGACAGGATTGCAGACACTCCCTAGGGGCAATGCATTACTTACTGCTCTCNTTGTGAGTCAAAATACCCAATATAAACAAGGGGGGAAAGAGTTCAGTCATTTGGGTAGGACATCGTGGAAGTGGGAACCTGTNCTAGAGGCGAGGTTCATATTATAGATGAACAGANGACAAGTGGCCATGGATAACGAACTCAAACCCAAACCCAGTATCCTACTTGCTCCAGCTGCACAGCTTCNGCAGAGCCCAGTAGGGACCAAGGATTCAGAATATGAGCCTGTGTGTGTTAGGGCAGGGGNGCATTTTGCGTTCGTCTGTCACTCCCCAGCACAGAAGGCAAACAAGTACTTAATTGTCCTGGTGCTAGATGTGGGCCTGTGTTAGAGGCAGCAGCTATTTCAGGATCCTTTCTGCCTGGCCACCTGAAGCATGCCAAGGGAAGGGAGTGTGGGAAAACGGAGGACAGGGCGAGTGCACGTGAACNAATAGGTAAAGCTTGGGTGCCCAGCGCACTCTGGGGGAAAGTTCATAAAGGGATNTGTTGATCCTGATCCTGCGTTAAGGTCAGCATTGTGCCATTATACATTGCATGTCCTAAGAGAAGACTCTCCTATGGTTCCTCATATGACTCTATCCTCCCTAAAAACCANGTATTTAGCTAGACAGAAGCAAAGCTATTTGAATAATGGGAACTGCCTGTTGGTTTTTGAGCTCAGGTCTGCCTTTTGCTGGAGAATGAATGCCACCCCCCCAAGGAAATAAATAGATGATAGACTAAATGCCAGGCTATGTAAGATCTCAGAACTGTCTTCCTGGGCAGTGTGTTGTTTCTTTGTTTCTTTCTGTTTCTCAGAAGGTAATGCTTAGAGGATGATGAGGACATGCTCGCTCCTAGGCATGACTGAGGAGGTTTCTTGTAGGTACAAGGGAGAGCACAGACAGACGCATTAGGAAGGGTCCAGACTGAACCTGGCCNTGAGAGGAAAGAGACAGGTGGGCCGGGGGGAAGAAGAGATAGGAACTAGGAGCCCAAGAGACCAGGAGTGAGCCAGGGGACCAAGAGACCACGTAGCCAAAACGGCTGAGGTTATAGAGGAGTCAGAGCAGCTGGGGGAAGGGAAGGGAAGCTCGGGGTAGAGAGGTTCAGGGTAGGGGTGGAGTGAGGAGTGCTGTGAGGAGCCAGGACTCTGTAACAGGTATTGGAGATGGTGACTGGTGGCCAGTGTCCTCTTTGATACGTTAAATAGTCATCTCAGCCATTTGTCCTGAGTTTTCACATTGACAAAATAAAACCTCTGTAGTTTCTGCCAATGCAGGACTGGCTAAATAAAGTGTGGCATCCTTGAAATAAGGAATATAAGGTAGCTGCAAATATCGTCATCAGTCTGTGTGCTAACATTGAGAGAGGTTAGTGTGTATTTGGGTGAAAAGAGCTGTTCCAGAATATGATCCTGTTTGAGGCTTTGTGAACCCTTGTCAGATTCGGCCTAATTGTGTGTCTGTTTGTATGTTTGTGTAATTTCTCTGAAAAGTGGCTACAAGCTGTACATGAAACCATGTTGTTTTGGTAACATGGGACATCCTTGAGCAGAGGGGACAAATGGTGGCTGTTGTGTTTTTTCAAACCCATATATTACCCTCCGTATGTAGAAGGGGAATGTATTTTTAAACTGTTGCTACATATGTTCTNGAAAATCTCACAGCAAGGTTAAGGTTAGTAATGCAGATGACCTGTTCTTATCAGGACAGGCGACAGCATCAAGCTGTCTTTCAGTGAAGTTCATGCTGAGGAAAGCACATGGGTCTGTCCTGGGAGCTGCCAGGTACAGCAGAGGTAAAAGGACTAGACATTCTCACTTGTGGAGAGGACTGAAGGATGAGGAACTAGTGTTCTGGGCTGGTGAGAAGGCTCGGTTTGTAAGAGCAGTTGCTGCCCAAGCATGAAGTCCTAGCCTTGTTCCA